>QANZ01029966.1:24521-39709 GCA_003254925.1 Chamaecrista fasciculata | reverse complement strand
TGAGTTAGTCCCAATTCCCAGCGTGGCCACGCATTTCTTGGACAGACTCATCGAGGGCGCCAGTTAAATATCTCTCATTTTAATGAGGGACAAAATCCCATTATGGTCAACCACATCCCTTTGCACGGTAATCAACCAAACCCGTACCTAGCCTGTATGGCTACCCTGCTACGGGCAACGTTGGACTAGGCCAAAGTTTGACAACTACAATGCCGGAATAGTCAAGACCTCAGGTCTAAGGCTATCGTGACAGGTGTACAGGAGAGGCTCACTTATGACTAAACCCATGCAGGACTCTCCGGGTCGGTCCAGCAATTTGTAACCCTTACATAATTGCACCATGACCCTCGAGAAGCATCTAGTGCATGTATCTCTATACACCGAGGTCATGCTGGTCTTGGTTCATTTACGTTCCCACGTGAATGATCGACCAGGGACAGTTTTAGATTAATTATCATATAATCAATCAGGGACGCTATCATAGTAAACACGCTAATAATATGATAACAACATGATTTATCTCTATAAATTAATCAAAAATATATGTTCAAACAATAACACATAAATAAAATGATTGGCCCTAGGGCACAATCTCCATCAGTGTCCTTGCTCATCATGTGTTTCAGGAAACACTGATTTTTGCAAAAGACTAATCCCCTTGATTCATCACCATGAATCCCTTCTTGAAGTCTCTCATACCGAACTCTTCAGTATCTTATTCAAGAATGTACTTCTTGACTCAATTCTAAGAAGCTCCTCTGAGAACTATCTCATAGATCTCAGCTTCTTATCCTTTATTGAAAGTGATTAAACTATTTAAGATTCTCAATCTCAGGGATAGTAATGCAGCTTTCAACTAGCTATATGTGCACGACACATAGCACCAAGATTGCAATTGTGCTCCCACTAATCTTCTTGTAAACATGGGACCCATCTAGGTTTTGTATGAAGCCAAACTCCTTTGGTGTTTTCATCAAAACAAAGATTAAAGATTCTTGACAGGTGGCGGGCTCACCACGCTCCTAGAGCAACACATCCCTGCTCTCAATGACCAAAGATCCACATCTTTGAAATTGAGAACGTGTTCTGTCAGAACTTTGTTGTCCTTATGTTTTAGAGTAACCTCCACAACTCCTTGCGGATCTTCTCTAGTTTTCGTCTGTGCCTCTGATTTGTTTTGTGGATCTTGAACTCTTCAAGATTCATTTTACTCCCACTGTTTCTTTTGGAAACAACGAATCCCTTTCTAAAAGGTATTCTCCCTTGACTACAAACTCTTTGTGGTCAGATGGGTAGTAGACTTGATATCCCTTTCTTAGGGTATCCAACAAACTCGTAACGAGACATTAAGAGACTCCTTTCATTCCATATCTCATATGGTGTTCTCCAGACGAAACGGATTAGTGTGAAGTCAACAGCTTCTAGAGCACACCCTTTGAGGTTGGTATAGGATCAATTATCTTAGATCAAACCTTATCTAATAGGGTTTGTCATCTTTTCTTAAAACACCATCCACCATGGGGTCTTAAGGAAGAATGAGTTGTGAGACTCTCTCACAGCTTCTAAGACGTACAACAAAGTTTTTGACTCAAATCCTAGTCCTTTGATCCAATCGAAGGTTTCTAGATTTTATTGTCTAGTTAATTTTCTACTTCGTTTTGAAATCTCTATTTCAAAGGAACCCTAACTCTTGTTTCAAAAGATAGCCGTAGATCTAGCTCTTGAAGCACTTAGTGAGAGTTTATAACTTTTAGCTTAAACACTTATGGGTCTACATACATCAACCATGTATGATCTCCACTAAGTTAGACTTTCCTTTACTATAAAGGAAAAACTCTTGTTATCTTTCCATTTTAGACAAGGCTTGCAAGCATCACATGATTCCAAATCATGCAGCTTCAAGGTGGTTCTTGTTTGTATGGCCTAAACAACAATTGCCAAAAGTTTGTATCGATGTTATAAATATTGTTATTGTTCTAGTTTAAATATAATGAATACTTTTGCAAATCATATAAGCAAATAAACATTTATTTAAAATAGAAACCATTCTTCAATGTTTACACAAAATCTACCTTATCTAATAAGGAGAAAAACCAATGTTTAAACATTCAAAGAATAATAACAAAACTAGCCCATAGAGGGTGATCCAAGCTCGCATGTTCCTTCAGTAGCAACGGCAGCAACATTTGCTCCACTATCCACATCTAGGTCCATCTCGCTTCTGTCCTTGTTTTCTACCGTCTCTGAAGACCCTGCACATCAAATGTGAGAATCACATGTGTATCCAATACTCAAGTGATTTAAGTAGAAAAATAGAACACTTTATAACATAGATACCTGAAGTAGAGGCTTTAACGCACTTCAGCTTCTTTTGATCTTCCCAGTAGTATTTGCACTTTCTCATCGCGTGTCCTGACACTTAACAGAAAGAACAAAATACTTCCTCTGAGAGTTTTGCCTTCTTGGCAGGAGATTGAGGGTCGTCCTCTGGCTTGGTCTCACCATCCAGCTCGATTCCCTTTTTCTTTTCTTTGCCCTTTAACTTCCTTTCCCTTTTCTGGATCATGGATGCCTCAACAGACTTGAGCATCCCATGCAACTCAGAAACTGTTTTCTCTGTTCCTCTCCTTAAGAAGCTTTTAATGAACGGGTCATAGCTCTTAGGCAGTGAGCACAGGATTACACCAGTGGCAAACTCTTGTGGAATAGGAAAACCCAGCCTATCAAGGTGATCTATATACCCTCTCATCCTCATGACATGGTAATGGACAGATTCACCTTCAGCCATTTTGCAAGACATGAGAGCTTTGTTGGTCTCATATCTATCTTGTCTGAGTTGGTAGCTAAACATTTCCTTGAGACGAGTTATCATCTCATATGCCATCAATGTATCCAAGCCCTCATGCAGCTCTGGAATCATTGTGTCTACCATCAGACAAGAGACCTCCAGCGAGTCATCGAAGTGCTTCTCCCAAGCCCTCCACTCTGCTCCTGGAGCGCCCTTGGCAGGCTCATTGGGAATAGGCCTGTCCAGAACATAGAGCCTCCTCTCTTGGGTGAGAACTATTCTCAGATTACGAAACCAATCGAGGAAGTTTGTTCTGGTCAGCTTATCCTTCTCAAGGATAGGTCGCAGTGAAAATGATGAACTATCGTTTGCCATTTTTGATTCTACAATTTTAAGATATGAAAAATTTATTAGCAGATAAAATACTTCCACTATTTTATAAAACTCAGTGAAATTTATTATTAGTGGCTAAGATCCATATTTCACCAAAATTTACCGTCGCGGAGGCGATCATGCACCTTTTGGTTATTTAGGTAGGTAACTCTTACCAATCACATCTCATGTGACTCTTAGATCCTTATGGGACTGTATCATCTTATGATACTTATTATGGCATGTTTATCCCATCTAATGCCTTGAGGTCCAAAACCGTTTTGATAACCCCATTAAGTCACACGGTAAAACATGTGAATGGCTAAATTCAAGATAACGAGGCGAAGGCCCAACCCTATATCATCAAGGCCCAACTGCTATACGTGTCGCGGAGGCGATCACCGTATCCAAAGAACCAAGATTTCAATAGGCGTTATATTGAAAATCCCATTCACCCGTGTCTCCTCAAGGTCAAGGCAGATACGTGTCGCGGAGGCGATCACCGCTCCACGATGAACAAGATTTTGACAGGGTGTTTTAGCGATGGCATTACGACTTAAGATTTTCTAAAAGAGTTTGATTTTATTTAAAATATTCCGATTTAGTTGTTTAATTCTAAAACCCTTTTAAAATTAAACGAGTCATGCAACCATGTTTATTTTCCCCATGTATCTCATACATATAAACATGTGTTTGGATTTTGTATCTCATACAAATCCCACGCTCGTATCGTATACGTGGCTATAGCGCATTGTTTGATTAAAGCATGTTAAAATCGCACCTAAGCATACATCTAGCGCATCTCATACATCTAAATGCAATGCAGCACACCGTGTTTAGATATGGCTCATCTACCCTAGAATTCTCCCAAGCCAATGAGAGAACTTTTCTAAAAGAAAAATAAAATTACAAGTGAATAAACCCCAGTTGCATTGAGGTATAAACAGAAAGTAAAATTACATAAGAGTAGAGGGAGACGACACGCAGGCCGTATTTACCAAAATAAACCTCCTAGAGCCATATCCAACACCACACATCCAAATATGAACAATTCATATAAAAATGTCAAACACGGTAACTAAACACACATATTTAAAACTCTTTTAAAATTGTGTTTAATTTTAGGGTTGTGCAATTTTAACATGCCTTTTCTTGAAATTTAGGCCTATTATCAATAATTATAAAATTCAAGAATCTAATTCAAGAATTTCGAATTATTGACCCAAAATTTATAAAATTCCAAATTTTAATAAATTTAAACCATCTTTATAATATTATAATTAAAACACTTTTAATTATAATTATATAAAGATTTCGACTTAGGCCTTAATATTCAAGAAAATTATCCAAATCAATCTCATTGATTTATTTATGTATCTCATACATAATTTTGCACATAGATTAGCAAAATCGACTTTAGCCTAGATTTGATCGGTGAATTTCGTAAAACTAAAACTTGTGATTGAAAGCGGTAAACACACAAACTTCATACATCTCATGTACAAACAAACAGTTTTAAATCCAAGAACTAGCGTGGCTCTGATACCACTGTTGGGAATTCTAGGGCGCCTAAGGCAGCGGAAGCATGTAAAATTTAAAATTTAAAGAAACAATAAACGCCCAGGTCCAAGAATTCCCGAACGGATCCGCTAGCTGAATTTAAAACTTTTGGTTAAGTGGTATACCTCAGAGTTTCAATCGCTTTAGTTGAACGGGGCGTTCCCAAGAAGTCCACTTGACGCGTCCTTCCTCCGCCGGTAATCCACACGAACAGTTTGGAGATGCCTAGGTGCTAGCCTCCTTCACTTCTCAAGTGAATCCGGAACCTTTATCTACGGGTGTTCTTTTGAATTCAAGAACTCTTCTTGAATGTCCAAGAACTTGATGGCGCCTTGATCAAGAACTCTTCTTGATCCCACACAACCTTTCCACACAATATTAACTCTTAATATTGCGCCACTTTCTCTCTCTAGGAAAGCTAGGATGCGATTTTCTTTCTCTCTCCTCACCAAGAGAAAATCGAATTTTCTCTCTAAGGAAAAACTAGGCTAGTCGACTTTTCTTATGTGCATGAGACTCTCACCCTTTTGTGATTTCACTCTCAAGAATCCAATTCTCAAGTTTGTGAATTCTCTCTCTAGACTTAGATCAAAATCGAAATTTTTCTCTCTCTAGAATTGGCATGGCTAAGTCGACTTATGGCTTGCCTATTTATAGGGTTTGGGGACTTTGATAATTATAATTTTAGGAAGGCCTAAAATCATATAATTATCAAACCATAATATTATGATATCTTAATATCACAATTTTAGGACTTGATTTCCAATTTAAAATATTACCTTAATATTAAAATTGGAATCAAAATGCAATCTTGGAGAATCAATTTGGAAGATCAAATCTTCCCAAATCTCTCTCTCCCTCCATGCGCCTATCTTCCCAATTTTTGGTGGAATTTAATAAATCAAAATAACTAACTAACTCTTAGATAGTTATAACTAATTTGTTATTTTCCAACAATATTGAATTAAAGAATTCCCAGAATATCTTTAAGTCAATCTCACCAAGTCTCAAACTCTAGATAATTGAATTAAAATATTACATTAATATTTAAATCCAATTGGACCTAAAATTTCGACTTGCCCTATAAGTCATGAATTAAAATATTACTTTAATATATTTAATTCATCCATTTGAAATCTAGATCAAATCTCATTTGAATTTCAAATTTCAAGCCATGACTTTAATTAATAAAACATTTTTATTAATTAAATTCCTTTTATATATGAGGCGCCAACCTCATCCTATTTAGTCCTAATATTAGTGAATTTAATAAATTAATAATTTCCTAACTCTTAGGAACATTATCTAATTTATAATTCCCCTAATATTATAAATAGGAATATAATTGTAAATAGCCTAATCCAATTATCTATTTAACAATTATCATATATATATATATATATTTGTCTCACAAATCTAAATATAATATATCTGTAGATAATTAATTCAAGACAAGACTTTATGTCCCACAATAAGTTATGTCTCAAACGGTGTCACAAATGTGACCCACGAATTAGGGTTAACTCGTGTTCCAGCTTGGCATCTGGTTCCTGCTCGTGTGTGACCCAGCAGGCCCCACGTGAAGTTGGCAGTAAATCATCTCATGACTTACAAGTCGAGAGCGGACTCTAGCAAGCCATCACGACTACCCAAAACACGTGAGTTATCGTTTAACCCCTAAACGACTTAACCTTAGTACCATCTTGTGCAGATCCCTTTTTGTCCTACGATATTTCGGTAAGGATCAGGCATGGGAAAGTCATCCAAAATCCAAACCTCAACTTTCTCGATCTCCTGAGTAAGTCCCAATATCCAGTGTGGCCACACATTCCCTTGGACAGACTCGTCGAGGGGCCCAGTTAAATATCTCCCATCTCTATGAGGGACAAAATTCCATCTTGGTCAACCACATTCCTCAGCACGACAATCAACCAAACCCGTACTCAGCCCTTATGGCTACCCTGTTACGGATAACGTTAGACTAAGCCAAAGCTTGACAACTGTAATGCCGGAATAGTCAAGACCTCAGGTCTAAGGGCATCATGACAGATTGTACAGGAGAGACCAGCTAATGACTGAACCCATGCAGAACTCTCCGGGTCGGTCCAGCAACTTGTAACTCTTACATAATTGCACCATGACTCTCGTCCCAGCATCTAGTGCGTGCATCTCCATGCACCGAGGTCATGCTGGTCTTGGTTCAATTCAAGTTCCCACTCGAATGAGCGACCAGGGATTGTTTAGATTAATTATCTCATAATTAATCATGGACTGTTATCATAGTAAACATGCTAATAATATGATAACCATTAATTTATCTCCATAAATTAATTGATATGTTCCCAACATATCTAAAGGATGATTGACCCTAGGGCACAAACTCCATCAGTTTCAACCCCATTTGCGGCACTTCGTCGCCGTGTTTTTTGACGATATACTGGTTTATAGCGCCACTATGACCGACCATCAACGCCATTTGACTGTTGTTTTGCAACTCCTTAAGGACAATTTTTTCTTTGTCAAATTGTCTAAATGCTCATTTGGCCAAACTTCGATCGACTATCTGGGTCACATAAGGAGGGCGTTCACGTTGACCCCCAGAAAATTTCAGCCATGGTTGATTGGCCGCCACCGAAAACATTGAAACAGTTGCGTGGGTTCTTGGGGTCGACGAGATATTATCGCCGATTTGTACAGGGCTATGCGAATTTGGCATTCCCTTTAACCGAGCTAATGAAGAAGCACAAATTTGAATGGTCTCAGGTTGCCCAATGCGCCTTTGAGGAATTGAAGCAACATATGGTTCGCATGCCAGTTTTGGTCCTCCCTGATTTTTCCAAATTATTTTGTGTGGAGACTGATGCATCTGGTTATGGGGTTGGGGCTGTCTTATCCCAGGAAACTCATCCTTTAGCTTTCTTTAGTAAGAAGCTCTCACATCGTCTGTCGTTGGCATCGTCATATGTCCGCGAATTGTACGCCATCGCTCAAGCGGTAATGAAGTGGCGACACTATTTGCTTGGCCGGAAATTTCTAATTCAGACCAATCACCGGAGTTTGCGGGAGTTCGTTTGACAGGTTATTCAGACTCCCGAACAACAGTTTTACCTCGCTAAACTTATGGGTTTTCAATACGAAATTGTTTACCGCCCCGGAAGTTCGAACCAGGTCGTCGATGCTCTATCCCAACAAGGTGAGCCCGTGGAAGTCGATGTTGCATAGTGCCAATTTGTTGCCATCACCACTGCTCAGGCTACTCTTTTGGAGAATCTGCAGGATGTTCAGGCATCCCATCCGCGTTGTTTGGAGTTGCGACATCAGATTTCCCAAGGGACCTCGTCGCCGGAATATTCCATTCGTAATGACTTCATCTTCTACGGCGAAAAATATTTTGTTCCTGATGACCAAGACTTGCAAAATGAACTCCTCGAGTATTTTCATTCTTCTCCCGTAGGAGGCCACGGTGGCATTCTTAAAACATTCACAGGCCTTTCTAAGTTGTTTTTTTGGGATGGGCTTCGAACTTCAGTCCAAAACTATGTGCATAATTGTCTCCTCTTCCAACAAACAAAGTATTCTACTTCTAAGCCTATGGGCCTTCTTCAGCCCTTGCCAATCCCCACAAGGCCTTGGGAGGGTTGGGAGGAATTAACTATGGATTTCATAGTTGGCCTTCCCCCTTCACATGGGTATACAACCATTTTTGTCATAGTGGACCGTTTGACTAAGGGGGCCCATTTCGTAGCCTTGAAGGCTAGGTTTACAGCTCGCACTGTGGCAGATCAATTTGTAGCCACCATTGTCAAACTCCATGGTTTCCCTCTCCACATCATCTCAGACCGTGATCCTATTTTCTTTAGTTTGTTCTGGCGAGGCATCATGCAACATAGTGGTACCAAGCTCCATTATAGTTCGGCGTATCACCCACAGACCGACGCCCAGACTGAGGTGGTCAACCGGTGTTTGGAGCAATATTTGCGGGCGTTCACGGCGGATCAGCCGTCCCGGTGGTCGGAATTTCTTCCCATGGCAGAGTTTTGGTATAACACGAGTTTTCACTCTTCTACTGATATGACTCCGTATCAGGCGCTTTATGGCTTCAATCCGTCAGTTTTTCCGATGTATAAAAGTGGTTCCTCGGCTGTCGATTCAGTGGAAACGTTGTTGCTCCGCCGTAATGAGTTACGCTCCCAGCTTCGGGCAAATCTGGAACGTGCTCAAGCGCGTATGAAGAAAATTGTTGATGCTAAACGTCGTGACAAGCAGTTCGCTATTGGGGATTTTGTATTGGTCAAGCTTCATCACTACCGACAGTCTTCATTAGCGCGACGTCTGAATTTTAAGCTTAGCAAACGTTATTACGGACCCTTCCCTGTAGCAGCTCGAATCGGCACCGTGGCTTATCGGCTCACTCTGCCGGAGGGTAGTCGAATCCACCCTGTCTTTCATGTGTCACTCCTAAAGGGTTTTCATGGTACTCCTCCAACTACTGTGGCTGAGACTCCGACTGATACCGTGTTGGAGATGCCGGTTCCTCAAGCTATCGTTGATCGGCGAGATGGCGTGCAGGCTGATGGCCCTCAAGTTCTCGTGGAATGGTTGGGACGTACTCGAGATGACGCAACTTGGGAGTCTTGGAAGACATTAACGGAGCTATTCCCTGATGTAGACCTTGAGGCCAAGGTCGTTTTCGATAGGGGGAGAAATGATACAGTCAGCATGGTCAATGATGATTCAGCAGCACAAGTGGATGCTGAGCAAAGTGGTGAGCTGGTTGTCAATGGACGTGCGAAGCGTGTGACTTATCCTCCTGCTTGGACTCACGATTATCAGATGGAGTGAACTTTGAGCTGGCATTCTAGAAGGTAATAATTGGGTTTTGTAACTGTTTTGTGTTTTGGCAGGAATTAGTTTTTTACCTTTATATGGTGTGCTTTTTGCTTGTAGGGGTTTATCGAATTTGTGAGAATACTTTTGGAGTTTTTTCCCTGACTTGAATAGGGATTTTATTTCGTTCGTTCTGCATTTTGGAATGGAATACAGATCCATTTGTTTAGTTCTTCATCTCTCTTCTGCACTGTATCACCATTCTTAACACCCCCTAATCAAAAATCCCGTCTCCGCCCCTGGATCAAACTATATATATATATATATCATCAAAAAATTAGTTTAAATGATAAACAATTTATTATTTAAATAAGATTTAGGTTGAAATTTTTGTGAATATAATTATCTTATAAATCAAGTTTGAATTAATTGGGACAAAATATTAGTAACCAAACGGGCAATCAAAATTATATATATATATATATATATATATATTGTGGTGACCAACATAGGACAAGGTTAGCTGGCTATATAAGGGATCGATATCTATCATGGGAGCCAAGAATCTGATGCACATGATGCACAGAAGAAGGGATCAGAAGTAGGGTTTGAGCACATGCATGCTCCCACGAATTATATATATATACACATATATATATATGGTAAATCTTTAGTATACCTTTAGGCTTTAACCACCAAAGAAATTAAACGACGACATATTTAAAGTTTATTTAAGATTAATAATTGAATTTAATATGTCCAATCCAAAAACGCAATGCAAGAACATTCAATAAACTTTCAATTTGTTGTAAATTTCTTGGTTCTTACTTTTTAGTGTAGTTTCCATTATATTTTAATTTCTTTTTATATTTATTTATCAAAGTCATTATAATTCAAAACAATACAACAGTTGTTTGAATAATTATTTGATGACGCTCAAACTGCTCCTAACTAGAGATTTTATGTGAACTAATTTTACAGGTACATGTTCGTGTTTTGATTAATTACCCCAATACTTCTAAGTTTTTTTTTTTTTAATTAATCCACCGTACCCTCCTGTATACATGTCAAATAATATGAAATAACTACACTAGTTTTTGCAACAAAAGCATCTATATTGTACACTATAGCCAGCTGGCTCTACTGACTTGCTTTCAAGACAAACCCTCAAATTTATAACTTAAAAATAATAGATATGGTCCATATGGATGAATGAAAAATTAATCAAAATCAGTTTGGTGGTATTGAACAACTACAGCATGCCATGTATGTGTCTCTACAAAATTAGTTCACATGGAAATTTTCCTAGAATACTTAAATAGTAAATAGTTAATATAGAAGAGCCTACTTTTTATTTTTGAGTAAAAGAACACTACAAAACTAAGAGAGTCGGTGTAAAACCAAAAGAGAGAATTCTTACGGTAGAAAGTTTTTTTGGTCAAGAGCGTGATATTCTCGTAACGGGCATTAGGTTGATAACCACTATTTGACTAGGAACCCTCTTGCCTGATTTAGTGGGATTAATTCCTTGCATCATGGAGATATTCCCTACTCAATAAAATCAGAGATTGAATTTTATTGAATTCCAATCAATCACCATTTAATATTTTGAGTAACTAACAAATATGAACCCAAGGGGATTTTAATAAGGACCAAATATAAAAATAATTAATACACAATATTATAATGGGTAAATTACACAAAAGGGCCATGTGGTTTGGCCCATTTTGGGTCTCTTTGGTTTAAAAAGTGTCAAACTGGGGGCATGTGGTTTCCTCCGTTAGAAAATAGTGTCGCAGGTGGTTTTTTCCATCCAAATTAACGGAGTAAGGTTAAAATAAATTTCAAGGTGGACTATTTTGTAATTTGAGCATTTTTTATTAAAACAAACTAAAAAAAAGAGGACTATTTTACAATTTGAACCAAATGCCTTCATTCTTCCCTTTTCTCCTTCTCTCTTTCTTCTTCCCCCTGCTCATTCCCTTCCCATCCCCTTTTCTCTTTCTAGCATTACGGTTCCATTTCCACCATTCAATGGCAAGCACAAGTGGAAATTCTCCTTCCATCGTTCTTCTTCTTCCACTAATTCCAAGCCTCAAACAAAACACCCTCCCGACGAATTCCTCTGTCCAATTTCCGGGTTTGTCATGTCCGACCTGGTTGTGGTCGCTTCCGGTCACACATTCGAGCGAGTTACCGTTCAAGTCTGCACGGATTTGAGCTTCTCTCCAGATCTCAAAGACGACACCCGACCCGATTTCGTCATTCCCAATCTCGCCATCAAAACCACCATCTCCAACTAGTGCAAATCCTCCGGCGCCGAATACCCAACCGCACCGGATTACAACACCGTCGAGAGGGTCGTGCGCGCCGCAATGGCGTTGTCCCATCGGGAGGGTTTGAGGGTTTTCGAGGAATCGGTAATCATCGTGCCTACTCTCGGCACGCCCCAATTTCCAAAACCATAACGCCCCAATTTCTGAAGAAGAGGACAAATTGGTGTCGAAGATGAACATCCGCGAGATTTTCGAGCAAGAAGAAGCTGTTATTTCGAGCAAGAAGGAAATGAGGGGCGAAGAAGAAAGAGAGAAGGAGAAAAGGGAAGAAGGAAGGGATTTGGTTCAAATTGTAAAATAGATTTTTTTTTAGTTTGTTTTAAAAAAACGCTCAAATTACAAAACAGTCCACCTTGAAATTTATTCTAACCTAACTCCGTTAATTTGGATGAAAAAAAACCACATGGGACTCTATTTGCTAACGGAGGAAACCACAGGCTCCCAGTTTGACACTTTTTAAACCACAAGGACCCTATCTGAAAATGGGTCAAATCACAAGGCACTTTTGTGTAATTTACCCTATTATAATTAATAATAAATAATTAATATTCCTACATTCTCCCACTTGGTCCAAATTTAGTCTCCTCAAAATAAAAACTTTTATCAGAATACATTGTTAGGATCATGGCGGTAAGTCTTCTAAAAGCGAATATTACCTTCCATGCATCACCGGACAACATCTTCTAGATCTTAATAGTGGTGCAATTCTTTATGAATAAACCATCAATGTTTATTTGGGTTCATTCTCAATATTTTTTTACCTCACAGAAATGTATACAACTAAAAGAGACAACAAACCAAATATAAAATCATCACTTAAAACATACCTAAACTAAATCAACAATGATTTTAGTCGCATATGTGGTACAAGATCCTTGAACTCCTTTGGATGCATCCCTTTAGTCAATGGATCTGCAAGCATCTCTTTAGTGCTTATATGTTCTAGGACCACTTGATTAGCTTTAACTCGTTCCTTCAAGGCTAAGTACTTAATGTCAATGTGTTTACTTCGACTACCACTCTTATTATTCTTGGCAAAGAAGACAGCGACTATATTGTCACAGTACATCTTTATCGGCCTAGAGATTGAGTCAATAATCTTAAGCCCAGTGATGAAATTCTTCAACCATATCCCTTGTGAACTTGGCTCAAAACAGGAGACAAACTCATCTTCCATAGTAGAGGTAGCTACTAGTGTTTGTTTCACACTTTTCCATGATATAGCTCCTTCAGCCAACAGAAATATGTATCTAGATGTTGACTTCTTTGTATCAACACACCCTGCCAGATCTGAGTCTGAATAACCAATGACTTCCAAGTTGTCAGTCTTCCTATAAGTAAGCATATACTTCTTGGTACCCTGCAGATACATCATAACCTTCTTTGCAGCTCTCCAGTGATCCATTCCTGGATTACTCTGGTATCTTCCCAACATGCCAACAACAAAAGCAATGTCAGGTCTTGTGCAAACTTGAGCCTACATAAGGCTTCCAACGGCTGAAGCATAGGGAACATTTTTCATCTCTTTCTTTTCAATCTCATTATCGCAACACTAAAACATACTACAAGAAAAATCGAGATTAGCTACGGACGATTCCGTAGCTGATCCGTAGCTAATCCGTAGCTAAATAGGTTAGCTACGGATCAGCTACGGAATCGTCCGTAGCTTTTGGCCAGTTGCTAATTAGCTACGGAATTTTCCATAGCAAATCCGTAGCAAATCCGTGGCAAATCCATAGCTATTCCGTAGCTAATCCGTAGCAACCTTTTTGGAGATCAGATTATCATGTCCGTAGCTAATTTGCTATGGATGACCCGCAGCTAATTCCGTAGCTATTCCCTAGCTAAATTTTTATATCCGTAGCTAATTCGTAGCTAATTTGTAGCTATTCATTTAACAAAACAAGTAAAACCCCTAGCTAATCGGTAGCTAATCCGTAGCTAACTTCCGTAGCTAATTCATAGCTAATCCGCAACTAATTTCCGTAGCTGATGCATAGCTAATCCGTAGCTAATTTCCATAGCTGATTCATAGCTAATCCGTAGCTAATTTCCATAGCTGATTTATAGCAAATCCGTAGCTAATTTTCATATCTGATTCATACATAATTTTCGTAGCTAAACTATAGCTAATTTTTATGGCAAAGAGAATGTTATTTGTAGCTAATCAATAGCTATTTTCAAACTGAAATATAATTTTAAAAGCCTTATTTTTTAAACCTTATTTTCTATCCAACAAGTCTAAATATCTTAGAACTTAATAATATTTGCTGATAATATATATTTTAAATACTTGAAAGTCATACAATAATAAAAGTAACAAGTACTATCACATAACAAGTATCAAAATAAAGAAGTATGGTAGTAATCTAGTATCCAAAAACTTACAAGTATATCAAACATAACAAGTATCTATACATAACATTAACAATCAATGTAATCCTAAATTAGCATCATTATCATTCTCTGCCGCATCCTGATTTGCTGTAGAGGGTGGTCTTATAGCTAAATCTGGAGGTTGAAAATTACCGAACCTAGATAATTACCCTCAAACAGAATTAGAATAGCAAATAAAAAAAACAAAACAAAAATAAAAATAGAGAAATAAAAACTAATAACTAATTTAATGTTATTGCTTCATTTACCTAGATAACATCTGCATTGATGATGCTATCTGCTCACACACAACCTCCTTAACCACTTCTCTCATATTTGCTTCTTTTGAAGTAGTAGACATGTTAGAAGCACTAGAACCTTGTGATGATTCACAATTAGCTAATGGTAAACTATTTCCTAAACCATAAACTCGTCCCTTTTTGGAGGGACCTGCAACATCCAGCCATACGTCATTGTCAACTTCAGGAAAAGACGAAATGTCTTCACCATACTTTTGTGACATTGCTGCATCAAGGTTTTCCTGCATAAATTGCAAGTAAAATATATATTACTATACAAAACAATCCAATCTAGAAATATAAGATTTAGCTAATTAAAACGAAATTGGGACAGGTACTGAAATGCAATTGAAATAGAGACCAGAACTGAAACAGGGACTAAAACAAAAGAGATGACATAATTACAGTAATTACATAATTACAGGAGTGATAATATATACAATTAATACAAATGATCTTATTCCTTAACAGTATAGGGAAAGTGTACCAAAAATAGCTTTTATTACTAACTCTTAAAAGAAAAAGCATTTTGGCTACACAAGAAAAAAGGATGGTGACAATAAAAGTAGAACAATTTCAGGCCAAAAATAAAAATAAAAGTAGAACAATCAATTCTTGGAGAATTTAACA
>QANZ01029966.1:7480-22457 GCA_003254925.1 Chamaecrista fasciculata | reverse complement strand
GAAAATTAAAACCCATATGAAATCTGATCAAAACCGAGCTCAAATCGTGCGAAAATGGTGTTTTGTTTGTGGATGATTGAAATTGGGAGCATAATTGAAACTAACATTTCACATTGGGGGCACAACTGACACAAATGAAACATTAGAGGCATAACTGAAAATCACCGTAAACGTTAGGGGCACGAAAGGGTGTTTTGCCTTTTTTTTTAAAAAAAATATTGTAATTGTCAACAATTTGGTTTTCGGGTCAAATTTAGAGATTAAAAAATAAAAATTCAATATAAATTCAAGGACCAAAATGTATAAATTAGTTCAAATTCAAAGATAAATTTATCAATTACGATCAAATAATTAACAATTGAAATATTTTAAAAATCAATTTCTATATTTCAATTATCCAAATTAGTAGAATTTGTATAAATTTAAGGACCTAATAGTAAGTTTTTTTGTGAAAATATTACAAGTAGTAATAGGGTTTAGAAAAAGAAGAAAATAGCTATGGAAAGTATCCATAGCTAATCCGTAGCAAGACTTTATAATTTTTAAAAAAGACATTTAGCTACGGACTATTTCCGCAGCTAATCCATAGCAAAATTTTGATCTTTTTTAAAAACTCATTAGCTGCGGATATTTTCCGTAGCTAATCCATAGCAAAATTTTAATCATTTTTGAAAAACAGTTAGCTACGGAAATTTTCCCTAGCTAATCCATAGCAAAACTTTGATCTTTTTTAAAAACCCATTAGCTACGGAAATTTTCCGTAGCTATTAACGTTAGTTACGGAATTTGTTTAGCTACGGAATTTTTCGTAGCAATTCTGTAGCTAATTGGTAGCAAAAAGTTCCCGCATTTGCGCGCCACTCACTTTCTTGAATTTAGCTACGGAAATTTTTTCCGCAGCTAATTAGCTAGAGAATAGCTAGGAAAATTTTCCGTAGCAAAATTTCGTAGCTAATTCTATTTTTTCTTGTCGTGACAAGTTGAATTTGTCCCCTTTCACAATAGGTGCTACACTTAGTGAACAATCCTTCATTCTGAAACGTTCAAGAACTTTATTGATATAGGCTTCTTGTGATAACCCCAAGATACCCTGAGATTTGTCTCTATGGATCTTAATCCCAATGACATAAAATGCCTCACCCATATCTTTTTTTATTTCAAAGTTCTTAGACAGAAATTGTTTCACTTCATGTAACAACCCCAAGTCACTTGCTGCAAACAGTATGTCATCCACATATAAGATCAAGAATATGACCTTGCTCCCACTAACCTTGTGATATATACATTGATCCATAATGTCTTCAACAAAACCAAAAGATGTGATTACATCATGGAATTTAATATACCACTGTCGTGAAGCCTGCTTGAGCCCATATATAGACCTCTTCAATTTTCATACTAGATTTAGACCAGTACTTGAAATAAACCCGTCAAGCTGTCTCATATAGACTTCTTCCTCAAGCTCACCATTAAAGAAAGCAGTCTTAACATCCATCTGGTGTAATTCTAAGTCAAAATGAGCAACCAATGCCATGATGATACAAAAGGAATCTTTCTTTGATACAGGAGAGAAAGTCTCCGTGTAGTCAATTCCCTCCTTTTGGGGGAAACCCTTGGCAACTAATCGTGCCTTATAGCGCCCAATATTGCCTAGAGAATCTCTTTTGATCTTAAAGACCCATTTACAGCCAATTGCTCTAGCATCACTAGGCAATTCTACAAGGTCCCATACATTGTTGCTCGCCATGGATTCCATCTCATCAATCATAGCATCATACCAAAATTTAGAATTTTCACCAGTCATGGCCTGAGAAAAAGTAATGGGGTCTTCATCAATACTTATGTCTGACTCTGTCAAGTACACAATATAGTTACCAAGAATGGCTGACTTTCTTGATCTCATTGATCTTCTCAATTCAACCTCTTGAGGAAGTTGAAGTTGCTCACCAAGGGCATCTTCTACCACTATTTGAGGTGCCTCCACAACATTATGAGGTTCCTCAACTTGGATGGTATCTTTTATAATATGAAGATCTTCTTGATTTCTAGCATGACCAATGTCTTGATGTAGAACTTCATTATGTTCTACATTCAACCTAACAGGATGGGTGATCTGTATAACTAATGTCCCACCATGATTAGCTAGGATCATTTCATTGATGTGATCATTATCACTGAACAAGTCACGTGATTGATCACTCCCACTAATCACGTCGTTCTCAAGAAATTTGGCATTCCGAGACTCCACAAACCCGGTTGTATGTGATGGACAGTAAAACTTGTATCCCTTTGACTTTTTTGCATAGCCAACAAAATATGCAGTTATAGTCCTAGGGTCCAATTTCCTCTCACGGGGATTATACACTCTTACCTCCACAGGACAACCCCATACACGTGTATGATTCAAACTAGGTTTCCAACCTTTCCAGATTTCAAAAGATATCTTAGATACAGCCTTTGTTGGAACCCTGTTTAAAATATACACTGCTGTCTTAAGTGCATCTCTCGACAAGGAAATAGGGAGTCTTGAGCTACTAAGCATACTCCTCACCATGTCCAATAGAGTCCAGTTCCTCCTTTCAGCTACACCATTCATATCAGGTGAGCCAGACATGGTGTATTGTGCAACTATACCATGCTCTTCAAGGAACTTAGCAAATGGACCATGTGCTTGTCCATTATCAGTGTACCTTCCAAAATATTCACCTCCTCTATCAGATCTCACTATCTTAATCTGCTTACCAGATTTCTTTTCCAAAGATAAGTCGAATAGTATCAGATTCCAAATCGACACAGTATAGGTCATCCCTGACCTCCAACCGGTATGTAAAAACCCAGTCTAGATCTGTACAGACTCGATTTAAAGTTTCGTCCATTACTTCCACTGTAGACCTCTGTTTTAGACGATTCAAGCGTTAAGATTCTCAGAATTTCATAGGGAATAATATTATCATATCAGAATAATAAAATCACTACCCATAAGATACATAATAATTACAACACACAAAACGTTGTATTCAAACAAATCATGAATTTCAATAAATCATGAATTTTTTCTCCAATCGAGAAACAATAATAAAACAGACTAGACAAAGGTTTCAGAACCGTGGCTCTGATACCACATGTAAGAAACTCAGAATCATAAACACATATATAATTACACTATTGTTTCAGCATAGTGGAAGAGACAAGATATAAATACCTTCATCCATAGTCAAAGCTTTCTCTGATCACAAATAGAGAGAGCAAAAGAACACTGCAAAACCAAGAGAGTCAATGTAAAACCAAAAGAGAGAATTCTTACGGTAAAAAGTTTTCTGGTCAAGAGCATGGTATTCTCATAATGGGAATTAGATTGATAACCACTATTTGACTAGGAACCCTCTTGTCTGATTTAGTGGGATTAATTCTGCATCAAGGAGATATCCTCTACTCAATACAATCAGAGATTGAATTCTATTCATTCCAATTAATCACCACTTATTATTTTGAGTAACTAACAAATATGGACCCAAAGAGACTTTAATAGGACCAAATATAGAAAATAATTAATACACAATATTATAATTAATAATTATTAATTAATTATTCCTACATTATAAACATTGCATTCATGTGTAAGATCAATTTGAACGACAATTAATGGATTTCAAACATACTACTAATTATCCTATTTTGAACTTATAGTTTAATTTTAATGTCAGTTTCAAAGAGGTATTAGAAAAAAAAAAAAAGGACAAATTCCAAATCCTACACTCTCTTAAAGAATACTCCCTCTGTCCCAAAATATATGCCTTTTCAAATAAATATACAACAACTAAGAAAGTGATTAATTTACCTAAAATTAAGAGAAATATGAGATAAAAAGACTAAATTGTCCTTATTAAATTACTCTTAGTTACTCACACTAATTTAGCTTTGGCTACTCCTATTTCAGAATTTGATAGAGATAGAATGATAAAAAAAATAATTAATATTCTTTTGACTTCCTAAAACATTAGATATTTTAGGATAAAAAAATCCTCTAACAAAACAAATATTTTGGGATGGAGGGAGTAACACAAAATGTGTTGAAAAAAGAAATGATTGTACTGGAAAAATTTTAATAAAATTATAGTAAGTGAAGCTACTATAATTAAAGATTACAACTTCTATTAAGAAAAAATGGGAAATTGAGGCACAAAATAAAAGAGGTAAAACCTTCGGTCCAGGCCTAGGAAGCATGGACACTTCATTCGGAGAACGTGTCGTCGTGTCAGACACGTTTCCGTGTCCGACACCCGTACGACACCCACACAACACATATTCATAAGTTTCAGAATATAAAATTAATTTTTTGTGACTTTAACATGACAAACAATATAAAATAATAATAATACATATAACCTATATTATGAATAGACATTATAATTTTGAAGGTTCTCATTAAAATTTATGGATTTTTAATTATTTATATATATAAATATATGTCGTGTCGTGTCATATAAGTTTAAGAATTTAACGTGTCGGTGTATCCGTGTCCGTGTCGTGTCCCGTGCCAGTGTCAATGTCCATGCTTCATAGATCTAGGCTCATTTTCTTAAGGGATTTGTATATCTTGTTCTTAACTTCTTATAAAAGATGATTTGGGTGCTTCCAACTTTGGTCCATTTGAACGTTGAGGCTCATTTATGTTTAAATAACTCAAGCCTCCTACTTTTTGTCTCTTTCTTAATATTTTTAATCAATTTTTTTTCTCAGAAAGGAAAATTTTTCATTCATCATAAAATGACATAAGATCATATATTAAGGGAGACCAAGTAACACTTAAATCTAACAATGAACACATAGCCTTACGCTCCACATATCAGAATACATACATCAGTATAGGAGAAAAAAAACGATTTTTAAACAACACATGAAGGAATAAGATAAACCGGATCTCCTATATCTATATTAGAGGGTCACTGCTGCTGAAATGGTGGCAGCCCTCACTGAAGAGGGAGCGCAGAGAACCCTAGCAGAGAGTGGAGTGCGGCTTTTCAAATCTAATCCTCTTTTATGTAAATGGGAAATGTCAGGCTTGGACATTTGATAATTAGTTGACTCTAAATAAAAAATGCATTATTAAATCACGTGTCTTTTTGTGGTCAATTTGTTTTTGGATATTGTGACCATTAATATGTTTTTGTATATTATTTTAATAAAAACAACTTAAGAAACTTTATTTATATTTTTTTTACTACTACTATACGTGTATACCACACTATTTTAGTTAAAGCAGCATAAGAAAGCGTTGCCTTAAACTCTTATACTTACCTTCAAAAAGAATTGTAAAATAGTTATTAAAAAAACTAAAAATGAAAACTATTTAGAAATTCAACTACGTGAATTCTTTTTGAATCTAATGAAGAAGTTCTTGATTTTTTTTTCATAAATAAATCAATTGAGTTAACACTTCATTTGTTGTGACAAAACTCTAGTAGTGATCTTCATTACATGTGGAGGTTCCTTGCAGAATTTACGTTGTTCTCTAACCCAATTTTAAAAATTTGAAAATTAGAATTCTAAATAGGCTCTTTAACAATACATCTCATTAATTAACAAGTTATGATTTTTGTGGAAAATATAGTTGTTTCATTTCATTTTGGCTCCCGCCTTTTCTTTGTCGGTTATTAATATGGCGTATATATCTCCCTTTCTACCCTTTAATCTTTGCTAAAGTGTGTTATATTTATCTTCCCATTAAGAAGGTATCAAAATTAACACAATTTTTTTTTGGTAAAACAAAAAGGCCTAAGGGCCAGACAAAGTAAACAAAAAAAAAAAAACAAAAAACCTCTTGGCAGGTTAACGCTCATCATATCTTTAAAGAAGACCAAATTCACAACATCAAGGAACTTAGTCCCGATACTATTGTGCCCTGTACTGTGGGTATTTCTTCTCAACAGGGGTTTGATAGAGATTATGCAATGGAACTCGATCAGGAGGTCCAACACACTTAATTCGTATTTACCATGAAATGCCTAGTTTGGAATTGTAAGGGTGCTGGAAATCCCAAATTCTTTCGGGCTCTAAATAATTATGTTTCTATGTACAGTCCTGATTGTATAGCACTTTTGGAAACTAAATGTGCAGCTGCAAATGCTAACATTATATTCAAGAGATTGGGATACAACGACAGTTTAATACAAGAAGGACAAGGGAGAAGTGGGGGAATATGGGTAGGTTGGAGGCCAAACTTGATCAATATCATTGGCCATTATTTACACCAACATTTCATAAATCTGGAAATTGAAGAAAGTAATAATAAAAAGTGGTTCTTAACCATTGTCTATGCTAGTCCTCAATTGAACTTGAGGGTGCAAAATTGGGCTGACATTGCGGAGGTTAGTTCCGATGAAGGGATACCTTGGGCTATTGTTGGCGACTTCAATGATGTAGTTGATAGTTCTGAGAAAAGAGGAGGTGCTCCTTGGGATGCTAGTCGTGGGAGAGCGTTTAGGAGCTGGATTCATGAGTTAAATCTCATTGATGTTGAGCGGGAGGACCAAAATTCACATGGTTTGGTCCAATTGTTGGCGGCTATGAAAGAATTCTTGAGAGATTGGATCGTCTTCTTTGTAACGAAGCGTGGAGGCAAGAGTTTGATGAAGCTACTATTAGTGTTCTTCCTCGCCAGTACTCGGACCATCATCCTCTGTTACTTAGACTTGAAGGTAGTAGAACCAGATTTGGGGAGTGACCAAGCACTCATCGTAAAGTGCCAAACGAATCAAGTTAAATTTATACTGGAGCCTCGCAAGTATAAACTATATTTATTAAAATATAGTATAGATGCTTAACCCAGGGTCGAACTCTCGCAGAACTTTGTGGTTAAAGATAACTATTATTTATATGAATGACTATGAATTTAGGTGAGGTTATAAAGATATTTATAAGAACAATTATATAAAGACATGGTAACAATAATATAAAGATATCATAGAGAATAATCATAAATTCTACTATCATAGTTCATCAAGACACAACATTGAAGTATTACTTTAATTATGTCACCAACCACATTCAAAGATATTACCGAAACTTCAAATATAACCAAGAACAATGGTGAAAGATATAAGATTAGGATAGGTAACTCATTTTAAAACTAGGTTTATGAGCTATTTGCCAAAGCTCTTCGGGGCAATCTATTATTGCCACATCGGAACAATAAACAAATATAATTAATAAAGAACAATTCTAATTATATAATCTAAGATATGTAAACCACCCTTTAGCAAACCCTAAAGAGCAACTTCATTAATCGTGAGAGAGACAAACTCCTGGAATGTTAAGGTCTCATTACTTTAACAAAGTTTGATTTACCAATTCATATAATTGTACTTCGAAATAAAACACTTAGTTCTAAGAGCAATCAATGAATAAACATAATTAAATAACAACTCCCTGGACTATGAAGAACGATGAACTCTGGCTTCCTTCATGATACTCCTCTAGGATAAGGAACGCTTAGGCTCTCATCATAGAGAAACCTATTGATAGCTACTCTACTCTACTCTACTCTGCCGCCAGTTGAGGTGCTGGGGCGTTTCTCTATTGTGAATTGGTGAATTGGCTGTGGCATGAGAGCTCTATATATAGGCTTGATTAGTATGCTTGATCCCCAAGTTAAGGAATATGGGCCGTTGGATGGTATCTTGATATCTTGAATCCTGGTCGTCCAAATTATATCTTGGAACTCAAGTTTTCGTGCGCCATTTGGATTCTTCGCGTCTCAAGTCACAACATATCTTTTCTTGACGTATTTGAGTGAAACACGCAATTTGGGCTTTCGCCGTCGTGTGCGCTGGCGGCCCAAAGTAGTGGCCCAAAACATGTTCTTGCGCAGTTTTACGAAAATGCATCGTTCGGGCTCTTTGGAACTCCGATTTGGCTCACTCAAAGTGCGCTCTTCTCGTATCGAACCGTACTACATTACCATGTCCATAGATGTATTTAAATCAATCATCTTGATCCTCGGACATCATACGACATCTTGCTTCTCGTTGATTCTGGATGATTCCCTTTTGGTTAGACCCTATTTGGATATCTGAAACACTAAAAACCCATTAAATAGCACTTATTTATAAAATACAATAAATAAACACTAATTAACCTATTTTATTCACTTTACTATGTCATACCTTGGTGCGGCCCTTAGCATATTAATTGGTCTAATTATAATATATTATTATTATAAACACATTAAAACAAGACCAAATAACTTGTTCACTTTTGGGCTGATCAGGGAGAGACCCTTCATGTTTGAATCTGCATGGTTTACACATGAGGCTTTTCAGGAGTTTGTGAATAGCAAGTGGAACAACCAAGATAATTGGTGTATTAATTTGAAGCAATTCACGGAAGAACCTAAATTATGGAATACTAATACCTTTGGGCATATTGGGAGAAGGAAGAGACGTATTCTGAGTAGATTGGGCGGCATTCAAAGAAGTGGTAGTTATCCAAGCAATCCATATCTCCAAACACTTGAGAAGAAGCTTCAAGCTGACCTAGAGGGTGTTTTGGTGCAAGAAGAGCTCCTTTGGCAGCAAAAGTCCAGATGTCAGTGGATGTTGGAAGGAGATCGAAACACACATTATTTCCACACAAAAATAATTATTAGAAGACGGAAGAATAGAGTTAACATGTTAAAAAATAGTCAGGGGGAATGGGTTGAGGATGCTCAAGCTATCAAACATATGTCATGTGAATATTTTCAGCAACTTTTTCCAGAAGATAACAATGATAGGGAGCAACTTATTATAAATAATTAGTTCAATCGTATGCCGAGTGAAACTCTTGAACACTTAGATGATTTACATTCTATGGATGAACTAAGAGCTGCCCTTTTTTCAATGGGTGGGCTCAAGGCTCCGGGAGAGGACGGATTCCCAGCTGCTTTCTTTCAAAAAAAAAATGGGCTAAAGTCAAAGACAGCATGTATCAAGTTGTAAGTAAGATTTTTTAGGAGGATTTTCAGTTGGAGGATATCAATCAAACACTGGTGGTTTTGATTCAAAAAATTAATAAACCTGAATATATAACACAATTCAGACCCATTTCCCTATGCAATGTCATCTATAAATGTGTATCCAAAATTATAGTTAGCAGATTGCAACGTTTCTTACCTGATTGGGTGTCTCCTTTGCAATCGAGTTTTGTACCTGGAAGAAACATCCATGACAACATAATCATCGCGCAAGAGATGCTCCATAGTATGAGAAGGATGAATGGTAGAAAATCATTCATGGCCGTGAAGATTGACCTGGAAAAAGCATACGATAGAGTGAATTGGGCAGCAATTGATGACATACTTAGGGAGTTAAATATTCCAGCAAAGTTTAGAAGAATAATTATGAACTGTGTTAGATCTTCTTCTTTTCGAATTATTTGGAATGGAGATAAAACTAGAGTCTTTTAAGCCTACCAGAGGGATTAGACAAGGAGACCTGTTGTCTCCGTATATGTTTGTCCTTTGTGTTGAGAAGCTCTCACAAATTATTGAAGATAGCATTGAAAATGGAGGTTGGAAGACTCTCAAAGCTGGTTGTGCGGCTCCTCTTATATCCCATTTATTGTTTGCTGACGATATTTTTCTTTTTGGGGGAAGCGTCTGTTGCTCAAACGCATTGTATGATGGAGTGTCTTCGTCGTTTCTGCAATTTCACAAGTCAAAAAGTTAGCTGTGCAAAATCCAGGATATTTTTCTCAAGTAGAATCGATGCAGAATCAAAAAATCAGATTGTGAATATATCGTGATTTACTCCTACTGATGACTTGGGGGTCTACTTGGGGATGCCTCTAATGCATGGGCGTCAAACGGGAAGGGACTTTAGGAGGCTGGTTGATAGAATAAAGGCAAAGCTGGCTAGTTGGAAGGCAAATTGCCTTTCAATGGCTGGTAGATTGACTCTTGCTAACTCAGTGATATCGGCTATTCCTTATTACACTATGCAAACTACCTGTGTCCCTAAATCGGTGCTGTTGGAAATAGAAAAAATGCAACGGGATTTTATTTGGGGCCATGCTAATGGGAATAGGAAGGTGCATACGGTAGGATGGGATGTTATTTGTAGAAATAAGCATTGTGGGGGATTGGGGGTCAAGAAGCTATGTGCAATGAATGATGCGTTTCTTATGAAGGTTGGGTGGAGGGTAAAATCTGATCCAACTAGCCTTTGTAGTCGTGTTCTTAAAGGGAAGTATGGTAGGGGGAGGGATTTGAGAAGGGAGATTGTTGTTAAACCTAGTGACTCCATTTTGTGGAAAGAAATTGGAGGGCTTTGGGAAGCTTTGATGAAGGGGCAAAAATGGGTGGCTGGTAATGGGAGAGAGGTTAAGTTTTGGTTGGATGATTGGTTGACAGAATATGGGCCGTTGTATGACAAAATGGTTATTTCTTTACCTATGAGAGTGTTTCAGGAAAATGTTAGAGATCGTATTTCCCTTGATGGC
This sequence comes from Chamaecrista fasciculata, assembly GCA_003254925.1. Lineage (NCBI taxonomy): Eukaryota > Viridiplantae > Streptophyta > Magnoliopsida > Fabales > Fabaceae > Chamaecrista > Chamaecrista fasciculata. Next base: position 11,978 of record QANZ01029966.1, on the reverse strand, counting down.
AGATGGGAGATTGATGGATTTAAGGAGATTTTGGACAGCGAGCAAATGACTAATATTTACACGGAAATTCCTCCTAATGATGATGCAGGGGATGATCAGATTATATGGAGATTTCAGAGTAATGGGGATTTCTCTGTTAAGAGTGCCTATGCGAGCAGAGTTCAACATGTTCCAAATAATGATATATTCAAGAAAATATGGCAAATCAAAGCTCCAGAACGTGTCAGACTATTCATATGGAAGCTAGCACACAATAAATTGCTTACCAGAGGGAGGGGAAGTCGTTGGTGGGGCGGTGTGGAGACGTGATATAGCTGCCCAATGACTGTGGAATCTTCTTTGCATGCTCTGCGTGACTGTCCTAGTGTCAAACACATTTGGAGACAGTTAATTAAACCTGAACATATGACAAAATTTTTTAATAACAATTACGAAGACTGGATAAAAGGTAGCTTGATAAAGAATTTTTCAGATGTGCAGAATAATACATGGGTGTCTATATGGGCTGTTGTAGTATGGATGATATGGCGGTGGAGATGTACGGCTATACATGATGCGAATTTCAGTAAACCATATGATCCAATGTTAGTAATAATGAATTTCTGTGATAAGTATGCGAAAGGGGAAACAGTGTTGGGATTGGGTGTTGGTGATGTGCAAAAAAATGAAATATCTGTGAGATAGACTAAACCTGAGAATGGGTGGACTAAATTAAACAGTGATGGAGCAAGAAAAGATAACCTCTCGGTGTGTGGTGGGTTGGTGCGTGATGCTGATGGGAAGTGAGTGAAAGGATTTTGTAGATTTTTGGGTTCTTCTTCAGTCCTCAGAGCGGAAGCATGGGGTCTCCTCGAGGGGGTTCAGTTAGCGTTGGATCTTACCCTTGACAGTGTAGAAATAGAGTGTGATTCGCGTGTTTTGGTTGACTCGGTGTTGGATCGATGTGTGCTTTGTCCTAAAATTAGGAGGATAGTGATGAGCATTCGTCATTGTTTGATGAGATTCAGGAGATGGAAGCTTGCGCATGTTTGGAGAGAAGCGAATAAGGCGGTTGATTTCCTTGCGTCGGTTGGTCTGCAGCACAATCAAGGAGAGTTGCATGTGCTTGATGATGCGCCGCTGGGGTTGATTAGGGTTCTTAGAGATGATGAGTTAGGGTTGGGGATGAGTAGGCTTGTTAGGGACTAAGCTTTGCTTTTCTCGCTGCTTTTTTCTTTCGTGTTGTTCTTTTCCGTCTTTGCCCTTTAAGGGCCCTTGTTTTACCAAAAAAAAAAAGTACTTACAAATTATTCACAATAAAATCCTCACATCAACAATTGAATCAAAATTTATTGGTTAGATTGTCAAAGTAAATTCGCTTAAAAGTGAGAGAGAGATTGTAAGGTGAAATATAAAAAAGTGCATATTCGTGCTTGAAAAATTAGTTGGGCATGTATAAGACAAGGGTCAACAGTCCAAGGACAAAATGGTGCTATATTATATTAAGTATTAATTAATTTTCTATGGGTTTTTAAAGGACACAAGTTGTTAGATGTTATAACTTATAGATGGAAAGAGTGAAGAAGATGGTGAGATGAGAAAAACAAGGAAGGAACCATAGTGTTAGGGTTAAGAGCAAGTAAATAGATGTTATAGAAACACAAACACAACATACCCCCGACCAAAAGTTCGATATCTCCACATCATAGCGCTTTGTTCTTGTTGAAAAGAGAAAGATGATTTTAGATACATTCATCACAAAAAAGAATACACCAAAAGGAGAGAGTAGAAAAAACATGAACAGGAAAGAAGAAAAAGAAGAGAAAGGAGAGAGAGAGCGATTTGGGTATTATGAAATTTGGATAGAGATTCGGATTTCAAATTTGAAATGAGAAGAAGCATGATATTTAATTATTTTTCTAAAGTTTTATTCATTCCTACATGTTTCATAACTATTAGAAGGCATTAATAAGTATTGGTCACAATTGTAGCAGTCACAAAAAAGTAATAATGAGTGTAGTCAGTAAAGCAGATTGGACACTCAATGTTTTTTAGTATTAAAAGGGATCTACTGTCATTGGTTAGAAAATAGTAGGGGCGGCAAATGGTTAGGTCGGGTTGGTTTTGGGTTGGGTTGTAAATGGTTGGGTTATAAATAGGTCAATGACCCATTTATGACTCATTTATATTTTCTAAATGGGTCATGGGTGGGTCATGACCCATAAAATTAAGGATTGACCCAACACAACCCATGAACCCATATTAAAATATTTATATTATTTAATTTATAAACTAATTAATGAGAATAATTTTTAAATTATTCAAACTTAGAACTAAATAGTATTCTTTTTTCAGATTTTGGACTGATTTTCAATTTCTATCTTTTTCATATTTTTAAAAATTACATTTTGACCCCATTTATTTTTAAAAATTTCATTTTAGTCCTCAAATATCATAATCTAGGGACTTTTTTGTAAATTTTGAAAATATTTGGGGGCATTATGTAATTTTTGCAAAAATTTGCAAAATTCATCTTCCTTCCACTAAACTCACAGTTTGGTGGGACTAAAATGCATTCTTTTTTCCAAACTTAGGACTAAACTATAATTTTATTCTTTTTCCAATATTTTTCAAAATTACAATTTTGGTCCAAAATTCATTTTATAATTTTCATTTTAGTCCTCAAATATTATGGTTTAGGGATGTTTTTGTAAATTTTGAAAATATTTGGGGGGCAATTTGTAATTTTTGCAAAAATTTATGAAATTCATATTCACTACCCTTACCTGAAACTACGTAGTTTTTATACATATTTAGGTTCAGTTGAGTAATCCATGGGTTTTACCCAACTCAACCTATATTTTAATGGGTCAATTTTGAACCCAACCCATCTTGACTCATTATCTAAATAGATTGAGTTTGGGTTGGTTAATTTGTAGTTAGGTTGGTTGGGTTGGTGGGTAATGGGTTGAGATTGTCACCCCTAGAAAATAGGCAACAATCAGAAGGTAATCATTATTATAGAGAGTATTAGCTCTAGATGGATGTTGTAGACTTGTAGTATGGGACTCCAGGTGAACCAATTCCATGGTAGAACGTGCGGTACAGTTTGCATACTCATTGCTTACATGGAATGGAGGAATGAAGTATACACGCGTCTAATTTCTAAGTAGGGTTCTTTTAGCTTTCTAGAGAAGTATATTCGTTTTTTTTTTTGGGTAGAAAAGTCAACCCAAATTGTACTGTATTTGTACAAGTTTATTTTATAAGACTCGCTTAGCCACTATCAATTGATTTTGGGCTTTACCCACTACAAATAATTGAACCCACAGCAAGTATGAATTTGGGGTTTTGGTCCAAATATCTAGACTTGCTACTCAATTGGCAGGAACAAAAAATATGAACCTTTTAAAGCCCAAACTCCCAAGCCCATCCCAGAAAAGTATAATTGAGAGATTGTCAAAGTTTTCTTTTTGTAACCATGATCAGGATAGACCTACACACTCAATAAGCGTTTCAAAAAAAGTACTTACAAATTATTCACAATAGAATCCTCACATCAACAATAATATTCAAATTACGGACAAAAGAAAACAATTATATTCAAATTCATAATTCTATAAATTATAAGTGAATTCCTTATCAACTGAATCAAAATTTATTGGTTAGATTGTCAAAGTGAATTCACTAAAAAGTGAGAGAGAGATTGTAAGGCGAATTTTTATTTTTTATGAAGATTGTAAGGCGAAATATCAAACTGCATATTCATGCTTGAAAAGTTAGTTGGGCATGTATAAGACAAGGGTCAACTGGTCAAGGACAAGATGGTACTATATTATATTAAGTATTAATTAATTTTCTATGGGTTTTTAAAGGACACAAGTTGTTACAACTTGCAAGCATGTCGAATGAATATTTATAGTACTGTAATGAGAATATACTTCCTTTCACATTTTTCTATTTAGAAAAAAAAAAAAATAACCAGAAACCCCATTCTGGGACACATGGAACTACATTAATTCACCAATCTGGATACATATTATGCTTTTCTTAATGCCAATCACAAATTAAATATGTATGAAATCATTCTTAATTGTGCCGTCCGTGTCTCCTTTTGGTGTTTCCAGATTCTATTCTTCTTTGGGAATCTTTCATATATAATTTATATTAAGTAAACTCCCAAACTGGTCCCCGAATTATTTGGTCGTTATAAGATTGGTCCCTGATTTATGGAAATTGACAAATAGGTCCCCGAATTTTACTAACGTTAGTCAAATTGGTCCCTGAAGCCGTTAACTGCTGACGTGGCACGTTAAGTGCCACGTCAGCAGTTGGAAAACTAAAAAAAAAAGCCAACTATGCGTGCCAAATCAGCATTAATAATAAAAAAAATATTTCATTCAAAATTCAAATAGGTCCCTGAGTTATATTTTTATCTCATTATTCTCAATTTCCCCTCTTTTTCATCATCTTCATTCATTTTAGTCCCAAATCCTCAAAATAAAATTGTAAAATGTCC
>QANZ01029959.1:7669-18727 GCA_003254925.1 Chamaecrista fasciculata | reverse complement strand
TGGGGCCTGCTGGGTCACACACGAGCAGGATTAGAACACACATTTGAGGGACACGAATTAGGGTAATTCGTGGGTCACTGCGTGGCCTAATTTAAGACACAGAGGAAATGTCTGGGACATTATGTCTTGTCTTGAATTTTCTACATGATTAAATAATTGGTAAATAATTAATAGAGATTAATTATTTGCAATTTAAATATTGGGAAATAATAAATTAAATAATTCCTAAAAGTTAGGAGATTATTAATTTATAAAATTCCCTAATATTTAGTTGAGGGTGGCGCCTCATATTAAAGGGATTTAATTAATAAAAATGTTTTGTTAATTAAGTCATGGATGCATGATCGCCCTCCGCGACGGTAGACTTTAGTGAAATATGGGTCTTAGCCACCAATAATAAATTTTACTAGGTTTTATAAAATGGTGGATACATATATTCCTGCTAATTAAACTTTTCATATCTTAAGTTGTAGAATCAATGGCAACAATTAATAGTTCATCACTATCACTGCGATCTGTCCTTGAGAAGGACAAGTTGTCTAGGACAAAATTCCCTTAACTGGTATTGTAATTTGAGAATTGTTCTCAACCCAACGAAGGAAGCTGCTGACTTCCTCGACTAGTTTTGTTATTAGAGATTTGTTCTCACCCAACCAAGGAAATTTTGTGTCCTAGAAGTCCCTCCCCTGAAGAGCATGCCAAGGACGCTCCAAGAGCATAGAGAATTGCTTAGAGAAGCACTTCAATGACTCTGTGGACGTCACTTGCCTAATGCTAGCCACAATAGTTCAAGGAGTTGAACAAGGGAATATTGTCGGCTGATGAGATGGTCACACATCTCAGGGAAACGTTCCAAAATCAGGGGAAAGGGAAGGGCAAAGGAAAGAGGAAAGGAGACGCCGTGGTTGGTGTGACCAAGCCAGCGGCTGAGCCTAACCCACTACCTGCCAAGAAGGCAAAGCTTTCAAAGGATGCAATTTGCCATTTGAGAAATTGCAAATTGTATTGGGAAGATCAAAAGAATAAAAAGAGATGAGATCTCTACTTCTGGTATCTTCGTTATAGACGTTCACTTGTCTACCATAACCGCTTGTGTATTAGATACATCATGTGGTTTTCACATTTGATGTGAAGGGTCTTAGAGACAGTAGAAAGCTGGACAGAAGCGAGATGAACCTACGAGTAGGCAATAGGGCAAGGGTTGCTGCTGTTGCTGTAGGAACATGCGAGCTTGTTTAGTCCTCTGGGCTTATGTCATTGTCATCATGTACCTTCTTTGAAGTTCAAACAATGCTTCTATTTCTTATTTGATAAGGAAGGTTTTGCGTGTGTGTGAACTGAAAAGAATGGTGTTCGATTTATAAAGATGATGTTTATTTGCTTATGCGATTTGCAAGATAAACATTGCGTCTTGAAATTTGAACGTTGACACGATAACAATATCTATAACACTGAAACAAAAGGATTAAGATTGGAGAATCTAATCCTACATACCTTTAGCATTGTCGTTTAGGCCATATAAACGAGAAACGCCTAGAGAAGCTCCATAGAGATGGACTTCTAAGGTCATTTGATTTTGAATCATATGATGCTTGCGAATCTCGCTTACTTGGAAAATGACAAAGGCGCCTTTCACTGGCCACAGTGAAAGGGCATCTGACTTGTGGGGATCATACATGGTGATGTATGTGGACCCATGAGTACCCAAGCTGAAGGAGATTACTCTTACTAGCTACTTCAATAGGTTTGACTTGGGCTACCTATTAAAGCATAAGTCGGAGTCTTTTGAAATAGAGATTTCAAAGTGAAGTAGAGAACTACTTGACAAGAAAATCAAGGTCTTTCGATCCGATCGAGAAGACGAGAATTTGAGTCAAGAATTTGTTGATCATCTTAGAAGCTGTGAGATGGTCTCACGACTTGCCCCTTCTGAAACCCCATGGGGATGGTGTTTCCGAGAGGAGGAATCGAACTCTATTTGATATGGTTCGATCTATGATGAGTCAAACTGATCTTCCGCGATCCTTTTAAGGAAATGCTTTAGAAACTGCCATGTTCACACTTAACCGTGTTCCGTCTAAGGCAGTTGAGAAGACACCATATGAGATATGGATGGGAGGAGTCCCATAGTGTCTTATCTCAAAATTTGGGGGTGTGAAGTTTACGTTAAGCAAACGATAAACTATCTCCCAAAAGGTGCTTGTAGGGTACCCCAAGGAAACGAGGGGATACTATGTTTACTGCCCATCTGACAACAAAGAGTTTGTAGTCAGAAGTTGATCTTCTTAGAGAAGGATCTTGTTTCCAAAAAAAACAGTGGGAGTAAGGGAGATCTTGAAGGAGTTCAAGATCCACAAAGCACTTAAGAGGCACAGACGGAAACTAGAGAAGAACCACAAGGTGTTGTGGAAGCTCCTCTAATAACACAAGGACAACGAAGTTCTAATAGAACACGTTTTCAACCACGAAGATGTGGATCTTTGGTGACTGAAAACAAGGATGTGTTGCTCATGGAGCGTGGTGAGCCTACCACCTATCAAGAATCTATCGTGGATCCCAACTCTGAGAAATGGGTTGAAGCCATGAAGGCTAAAGATATAGTCCATGTATGACAACAAGGTATGAACCTTGGTTACTTCACCCGAAGGGGTAAAACCCGTAGGGTGCAAGTGGGTTTTCAAGGAGAAAACAGACATGGATGGCAATATCAACGTCTTCAAGGCGAGGCTAGTTGCAAAGGGTTTACTCAACGTCATGGGATGACGAAACGTTCTCGCCTGTTGCAATAGCCAAGTCAATTAGGATCCTGCTTGCCATAGCCGCATATTATGACTATGAGACATGGCAAATGGATGTCAAAACAGCCTGGAAGGCTGCCCGAGGATGTGTACGACACAACCTGAGGGGTTTGTATGTCCTGAGGAACCAATAGAGGTGTGCAAGCTTTGGAAATCCATTTATGGATTGAAGCAAGCATCACGGAGTTGGAATCATCGTTTTGATGAGGTAGTCAAAGGAGTTTGGCTTCTCACAAAACCCTGACGAGCCTTGTGTTTACAAGAAGGTTAGTGGGAGCACGATTGTGTTCTTGGTGCTATATGTCAATGACATATTGCGCATTGGAAATAATATTCCAACTTTAGAGATTGTGAATCTTGGTTGTGAAAATTGTTTTCAATGAAGGACTGAGAAGCTGCCTATATTCTAGGCATTAAGATCTATAGAGATAGATCTTGTAGGCTTCTTGGGTTGAGTCAGAGTACATGCTTGGATGAGTTACTGAAGGGGTTCAGTATGCAAGACTCCAAGAGGGATTCATGTCGATGAATCAAGGATTGACCCTGAGCAAGAAACAGTGTCCCAAGACACTTGTTGAGCAAGGGCGCATGAGTGGCATCCCTTACGCTTCGGCAATAGGATCCATCATGCAGTGTACTCGACCCGATGTGTCATTTGCCCTGAGCATGACAAGCCGGTTCCAACAAGACCCTGGTGAGGATCCTTGTACCGCTGTCATAAGCATCCTTGAGTACTTAGGAAGAACTAAGGATGAAATCTTGGTTTATGGTGGAATAAATGTGTAAGGGGATACACAGGTGCCCGTTTTCCAAAACCTACCAAGATGTATCTAAATCGCAGTATGGATACGTGTTTCTCCTGAACTGATGGCATCGTGAGTTGGAAAGAGTTTCCAAGCAGAGAGCACGATTGCTGATTCTAAAACAAAGGGTTGGTCGCGTAGAGACGCAGACCGTAAAACTAATGTCTGAGGTGTAATTGGTGGTCACTCTGTGGAGACAGGAATACACCAAATGGGATTGGATCCCCACTGATGTTCCGACAGTGATATATGTATGCACATATATACACTCAGACATGATCACCTAGAGATGGTGATATCAAGATATGATAAGGTAGCAGACAAGGATGGTGTTGCCGATCCTCTTATGACAATGTCATACGAGACCCCAGCACAGGTCTTACATGAAGAGTCATGTAATGTCGAAATGGAGATTAGACACATTAATGAATGTTCCTAGTGTAGGAACAGTTTGATTAATGATTGTACCTAGTGCAAGTGGGAGTCTGTTGGAGATTGTGCCCTAGGGCCAATCATTTTATAGATATGTTGTGAACATATCAATTAATTTATGGAGATAAATTAATGGTTATCATATTATTAGCATGTTTACTATGATAACAGTTCGTGATTAATTATGAGATAATTAATCTAAATCTGTCCCTGGTCGCTCATTCAAGTGGGAACTTGAAATGAACTAAGACCAGCATGACCTCGGTGCATAGAGATGCATGCACTAGATGCTGGAACGAGAGTCATGGTGCAATTACGTAAGGGGTTACGAGTTGCTGGACTGACCCGGAGAGTGCTGTATGGGTTTAGTCATCAGCTTGCGTCTCTTGTACGCCTGTCTAAAACGCCTTAGACCTGAGGTCATCATTATTCCGGCGTTGCAGTTGTCAGACTTTGGCTTAGTCTAACGTTGCCCGTAGCAGGGTAGCCATAAGGGCTAAGTACGGGTTTGGTTGATTGCCGTGCTGAGGAATGTGGACTGACCAAAATTGGGATTTCCTTCCCCATTAATTTGGGAGATATCTTACTGGCGCCCTCGATGAGTCTGTCCAGGAAAATGCGTGGCCACGCTAGAGAATGGGACTTACTCAAGGAGATCGAGAAAGTAAAGGTTTGGATCATGGATGACTTTCCCGTGCCTGATCCATAACCAAGATATCGCAGAACAATATGGTCGGTGCCTAGGAGGTACGAAGGTTAAAATCGGTTTTGGTAACAATCGATCACTCACGTGTTTTGGGTAGTCGCGATAGCTTGCTAGAGTCCGCTCACGACTTGTAGGACATAGGGATGACCTACTGCCAACTTCACGTGGGGCCTGCTGGGTCACACACGAGCAGGATTAGAACACATCTTATAAGGGACACGAATTAGGGTAATTCGTGGGTCACTCCGTGGCCTAATTTAAGACACAGAGGAAATGTCTGGGACATTATGTCTTGTCTTAAATTTTCTACAGTTATGAAGTATTTAAATTTGTGAGACAAATTTAAATATAATAATTGTTAAATGATTAATAGGGATTAATTATTTACAATTAAAATATTAGGGAAAATAATTCAGATAAGTTTCCTAAAAGTTAGGAAATTATTGAATTATAAAATTCCCCAATATTGTTGAGAGGGTGGCGCCTCTTATGGGCCTTTTATTAATAAAAATGTTTTATTAATTTAAAGTCATGAATTTTAATTCAAAAGATTTGATGGAGATATCAAAAGATTTGAATTGAAAAGATTTGGTGAGATCTCAAAACAGGATCTTTGGTGAATCATGACTTCCTACGAGTTAGGAAGGTTTTTGATTTATAAAATTCCAAGGAAAAAAGGGAGCAACATGGCGCCATGCTTAGTGGAGATTTGAGGAGATTTGATCTCCCAAATTGATTCCCTAAGATTACGATTTGAATTTAAATTAAATATTATGGTAATATTATAATTTGAAATTCAAGTCATGAAGCCATTATTATTATAATTTAGAATTATAATAATGCTCTAAAATATAATTATATATACTATCCTAGGGCTAGGCGCCTAGGGTTAATGGAAGTGTGAGATCATTTTGTGATTTTGTCTTCCTCCTTGTAGAGAGAGAAGAAAAATCGCCACCTCCATAGCTAGAGAGAGAAAACTCGATTTTCCGAAAGAGTTAGTGAAAATTCGAGTTGTTCTTCCTTTAGGGTTTTGAGAGAAGAAAAAACAAAAGGAGTTTTGTTGTTGTCTTCTCCATGGTTGCGCCACCTAGCCTGGAGTTCAGAGAAGGAGTTCCTGAATTCATCAACTGTAGATTCAATCCCGAGTCTCTTTGGAGAAAGAGGCGTGGAGGCTAGCACCTCGTGTTCGGGAAACTGTTCGTGTGGATCACCGGTGGAGGAAGGATGTGGAAACGGACTTCTAGACTCGCCAAGTATCACCAATCCGATTGAAAGCTTGAGGTATAACACTTTTCATATCTGGTTTTAAATTCAGCTAGCGGATCTCAGGGTGGGTTTCTCCTGGGGAGCGCAAGTTTTTTTTATTTACTGTTTTGCTTCCGCTGCGTGTTTTCCCCGGGGATTTCCCAACAGTGGACTCCGTGAAACTCTGAGGTATAACACTAACCAAAAGTTTTAAATTCTGCTAGCGGATACGTTCGGGAATCATAGGACCTAGGCGTTTTTAATTGTTTTTTTTTTGCTTCCGCTGCCTTAGGCGCCTAGGATTCCCAACAGGCAGTAGGTCATCCCATGTCCTACAAGTCGTGAGCGGACTCTAGCAAGCCATCACGACTACCCAAAACACGTGAGTGATCGTTTGTTACCAAAACCGATTTTAACCTTAGTACATAAGGCACCGACCCTATTGTTCTGCGATATCTTGGTTATGGATCAGGCACGGGAAAGTCATCCATGATCCAAACCTTTACTTTCTCGATCTCCTTGAGTAAGCCCCATTCCCTAGCATGGCCATGCATTTCCTTGACAGACTCATCGAGGGCGGCAGTAAGATATCTCCCAATTTAATGGAGAACAAAATCCCTATTTTGGTCAATCCACATTCCTCAGCACGGCAATCAACCAGACCCGTACTTAGCCCTTATGGCTACCCTGCTACGGGCAACGTTAGACTAAGCCAAAGTCTGACAACTGCAACGCCGGAATAATGATGACCTCAGGTCTAAGGCGTCGTGACAGGCGCACAAGAGAGGCAAGCTGATGACTAAACCCATGCAGGACTCTCCGGGTCAGTCCAGCAACTCGCAACCCCTTACGTAATTGCACCATGACTCTCGTTCCAGCATCTAGTGCATGTATCTCTATACACCGAGGTCATGCTGGTCTTAGTTCATTTTCGTTCCCACGAAAACAATCGACCAGGGACAGATTTAGATTAATTATCTCATAATTAATCAAGGACTGTTATCATAGTAAACATGCTAATAATATGATAACCATTAATTTATCTCCATAAATTAATTGATATGTTCACAACATATCTATAAAATGATTGGCCCTAGGGCACAATCTCCAACAGACTCCCACTTGCACTAGGTACAATCATTAATCAAACTGTTCCTACACTAGGAACATCCATTAATGTGTCTAATCTCCATCTGACATTACATGACGCTAATGTAAGACCTGTGCTAGGGATCTCCATATGACATTACTGTTCCTAACATTGTCATAAGAGGATCGGCAACATCATCCTCGTCTGCTACCTTATCATATCTTAATATCACCATCTCTAGGTGATCATGTCTGAGTGCATATATATATATATATATCACTGTCGGAACATCAGTGGGGATCCAATCCCATTTGGTGTCTTCCTGTCTCCACAGGGTGATCACCAATCACACCTCAGACATTAGTTTTACGGTCTGCGTCTCTACGCGACCAACCCTTTGTTGTAGAATCAGCAATCGTGCTCTGCTTAGAACTCTTTCCAACTCACGATGCCATTAGTTCAGGAGAAACACGTATCTATACTGCGATTTAGATACATCTTGGTAGATTTTGGAAAACGGGCATCTGTGTAACCCCTTACACAACAATTCCACCATAATCCAAGATTTCATCCTTAGTTCTTCCTAACTACTCAAGGATGCTTATGACAGCGGTCCAAATGATACTCAACAGGGTCTCGTTGGGACTGGCTTGTCACGCTCAGGGCAAACGACACATCGGGTCGAGTACATAGCATGACGGATCCTATTGCCAAAGCATAAGGGGTGCCACTCATGCACCCTCGCTTAACAGGTGTCTTGGGACACTATTTATTGCTCAGGGTCAATCCATGATTCATTGCCATGAATCCCTCTTGGAGTCTTGCATACTGAACCCCTTCAGTACCTCATCAAGCATGTACTCTGACTCAATCCAAGAAGCCTACAAGATCTATCTTTATAGATCTTAATGCCTAGAATATAGGCAGCTTCTAGTCCTTCATTGAAAAAGATTTCCAAACCAAGATTCACAATCTCTAAGGTTGGAAAATTATTTCCAATGCGCAATATGTCATTGACATATAGCACCAAGAACACAATTGTGCTCCCACTAACCTTCTTGTAAACACAAGGTTCGTCAGCGTTTTGTAAGGAGCCAAAATCTTTTGACTACTTCATCAAAACGGTGATTCCAACTCTGTGATGCTCGCTCCAATCCATAAATGGATTTCCAAAGCTTGCACACCTTTACTGGTTCCTCAGGACATTCAAACCCCTCGGGATGTATCATATACACATCCTCGGGCAGCCTTCCGTTAAGGAATGCTGTTTTGACATCCATTTGCCGTATCTCATAGTCGTAATATGCAGCTATGGCAAGGAGGATCCTAATGGACTTGGCCATTGCAACAGGCGAGAACGTTTCGTCATCCCATGACGTTGCGTAAACCCTTTGCAACTAGCCTCGCCTTGAAGACGATGATGTTGCCTTCCATGTCGGTTTTCTCCTTGAAAACCCACTTGCACCCTACGGGTTTTACCCCTTCAGGTGGAGTGACCAAGGTCCAAACTTGGTTGTCGTACATGGACTGCATTTCTACCTTCATGGCTTCAACCCATTTTTCAGAGTTGGGATCCACGATAGCTTCTTGATAGGTGGTAGGCTCACCACGCTCCATGAGCAACACATTCCTGTTTTCAGTCACCAAAGATCCACATCTTTGTGGTTGAAAATGTGTTCTATCAGAACTTCGTTGTCCTTGTGTTATTGGAGGAGCTTCCACAACATCTTGCGGTTCTTCTCTAGTTTCCGTCTGTGCCTCTGAAGTGCTTTGTGCATCTTGAACTCCTTCAAGATCTACCTTACTCCCACTGTTTATTTTGCAAACAAGATCCTTCTCTAAGAAGATCGACTTCTGACTACAAACACTTTGTTGTCAGATGGGCAGTAAACACAGTATCCCCTCGTTTCCTTGGGGTACCCTACAAGCACCTTTTGGGAGATAGTTTATCGTTTGTTTAACGTAAACTTCACACCCCCAAATTTTGAGATAAGAAACTATGGGACTCCTCCCATCCATATCTCATATGGTGTCTTCTCAACTGCCTTAGACGGAACACGGTTAAGTGTGAACGCAACAGCTTCCAAAGCATTTCCTCAAAAGGATCGCGGAAGATCAGTTTGACTCATCATAGATCGAACCATATCAAATAGAGTTCGATTCCTCCTCTCGGAAACACCATCCCCATGGAGTTTCAGAAGGGGCAAGTCGTGAGACCATCTCACAGCTTCTAAGATGATTAACAAATTCTTGACTCAAATACTTGTCTTCTCGATCGGATCGAAAGACCTTGATTTTTCTTGTCAAGTTAGTTCTCTACTTCACTTTGAAATCTCTATTTCAAAAGGCTCCAACTTATGCTTTAATAGGTAGCCCAAGTCAAACCTATTGAAGCAGTTAGTAAGAGTAATCTCCTTCAGCTTGGGTACTCATGGGTGCACATACATCACTATGTATGATCCCCAATAAGTTCGATGCCCTCTCACTGTGGCCAGTGAAAAGCACCTTTGTCATTTTCCAAGTAAACAAGGTTCGCAAGCATCATATGATTCAAAATCAAATGATCTTAGAAGTCCATCTCTATGGAGCTTCTCTAGACGTTTTCTCGTTTGTATGGCCTAAACGACAATGCCAAAGGTATATAGGATTATATTCACTAATCTTAATCCTTAACGTATCAATGTTATAGATATTGTTATCGTGTCAACGTTCAAGTTTCAAGATGCAATGTTTATCTTGGAAATCGCATAAGCAAATAAACATCATCTTTATAAATCGAACACCATTCTTTTGAGTTCACACACATGCAAAAACTTCCTTATCAAATAAGAAAGAGAAGCATTGTTTGAACCTCAAAGAAGGTACATGATAACAATGAGATAAGCCCAGGGGCTAAACAAGCTCGCATGTTCCTACAGCAATAGCAGCAACCCTTGCTCTATTGCTTACTCGTAGGTCCATCTCGCTTCTGCCCAGCTTTCTACTGTCTCTAAGACCCTTCACATCAAATGTGAAAACCACATGCTGTATCTGATACACAAGCGGTTATAGTAGACAAGTGAACGTCTATAACGAAGATACCAGAAGTAGAGACCTTATCTCCTTTTATTCTTTTGATCTTCCCAATACAATTTGAAATTTCTCAAATGGCAAATTGCATCCTTTGAAGGCCTTGACTTCTTGGTAGGTAGTAGGTCAGGCTCAGCCGCTGGCTTGGTCTTACCAAACTCGGCGTCTCCTTTCCTCTTTCCTTTGCCCTTCCCTTTCCTTGATTTTGGAACGTTTCCTTGAGATGTGTGACCATCTCTACAGCCGACAATATTCCCTTGTTCAACTCCGTGAACTATTGTGGCTAGCATCAGGCAAGCAACGTCCACAGAGTCATCGAAGCAATTCACTATGTCTTTGGAGCGTCCTTGGCATGCTCTTCAGGGGAGGGATTCCTAGGACATAAAATTTCCTTGGTTGGGTGAGAGCAAATCTCAAATTACAAAACCAGTGGAGGAAGTCTGCAGCTTCCTTCGTTGG
The DNA here is from genome assembly GCA_003254925.1 of Chamaecrista fasciculata. Classification (NCBI taxonomy): domain Eukaryota; kingdom Viridiplantae; phylum Streptophyta; class Magnoliopsida; order Fabales; family Fabaceae; genus Chamaecrista; species Chamaecrista fasciculata. Next base: position 8,122 of record QANZ01029959.1, on the reverse strand, counting down.
GATGAGAACACTTCTCAAATTACAATACCAGTTAAGGAATTTTTGTCCTAGACAACTTGTCCTTCTCAAGGACAGATCGCAGTGATAGTGATGAACTATTATTTGTTGTCATTGATTCTACAACTTAAGATATGAAAAGTTTTAATTAGCATGTATATATATCCACCATTTTATAAAACCCAGTGAAAATTATTATTGGTGGCTAAGACCCATATTTCACCAAAGTTTACCGTCGCGGAGGGTGATCATGCATCCTTTAGCTATTTAGCTAGGTAACTCCTTACCAATCACATCTCTATGTGACTCTTAGATCTTTATGGGACTGTATCATCATATGATACGACATGTTTATCCCATCTAATGCCTTGAGGCCCAAAACCGTTTTGATAGCCCCATTAAGTCACACAATAAAACTCGTGAATGGCAAGGCCCAAACGACGAGGCCGAAGCCCA
>QANZ01029953.1:0-10526 GCA_003254925.1 Chamaecrista fasciculata | reverse complement strand
ATGAAGTGAGGCTGCTCGACAAGCAGAAGCAAGCACTTCGTTCGGAAACTCAATCAAAAGGCGAAGACCCGAAGGCCTCATCCTCTTATTACCAACCGTGTACATTCTACATACGAGATGCTTCCATCACGTCCGGGCCGCCGCCTGAAGCCGGAGTAAGAGTTGCCCTAAGTCCCATGTCTCGTAAACCCGCGCGAAATCAATATGGAAAGACCCGGTGGATCGTAGCATATGTTCTGCGAGCAACCAAGTCAGTCAGTGGTTCGGAGAAGCGAAGTACTAGTAAGGAACAACCACCTTTCGTCGGGCAGGGCAGCCAGCCAAGAAGAATCGTCTTTCCCTCCTATTGACGATAGTACAGAGAGAGATGGGGGGTAAGGCATAAAATATCTTATCTTCTATCTTTATAGTTTTATACTAAACCAACAAGCCAGCCATTAGCCCTCTGTAAACTGGAGTATGGAAGTGGAACTCAGTCTAGTCTGCTCTCATCCAGCAAGCTCTCTAACACTAGCTAGGGCTAACCTCTCTTTAGCCTATCTGTCCTCATGCTAGCCAATCTCTGGCAATTGGTCTATGGCAAAGGGTCATATTCAAGATGTGAACAAATCGAATGTGCACATTCATGCAAGATCCGGTGCTCTCTTTGAAATATCCGCTCTTAGAAGAATAAGTTCTTTCGGAAGAGAAGAAGTAGCAGAATCCGTCAGCTTGCCACAGAACTCATCCAGAAGGAGTATGCAGCCAGACTGACTACGGAGATAGAAAGAAGAGGATGGGAAGATGAATCAATATTAAAGAAAGAATAGGTTGCTAGAGAATCGGATCTTAGATAGTGCACGAATGAATGCATAGTTAAAGTAAGTCTTGGGGTAATATCATCTTTCCTGCCCCTAGGTCCTAGGTTGCAAGTCAGCTGCTCACTCTCTCTTTCTTCGAATTCGATGTCTTAAGCAGCATGTAGCAAAGATCGATTTGAGATTCAATGTGGGACCTGAAAACAGAAGCTAGAGTTGAACGATCTACTTTTCTATCCTGTGGGCCTATCCTATATAAGGAAATAAAAAAGGTCTCTTCTTTATAGAAAGTAGCCTGCCTGGTCTGTCTCTCAATCAGTCTGTCCAGTCAAGTCCTTGACTTCGGTCGTAGGTTGAAAGTAAAAAAGTAGCTGCTCTCCCGACCTCCGAATAAATTAATAAGTGGAAAGCTTCGTTCTTCCTCTTCTTCTGCTTAAGACTTGGAGTTCGAAGTGGCATGGATCTAATGAGCTATTCCTCCCATATCCTCCTTTCTTTAATAAGGCAATTTCCCTTGCTTTCAAGCCCCTGCCCGCAACCTCTTGAATCAAGGACAAGGACAGCGTGCCAAAGACTTAACGGCAGATTCTGTTGAAGGGGCGTAAAGCTGACGAAAGAAGGAATCCGCCAATCACTTCATTCAAGCTTTTGAATTCCCCTATCACTCTAATGATACATTAGGAAGATAGAAGGACCTTGGTCACGCTACCATAGGTGATGGTATGACCCCTGTTAAAGGTCAAATTGGAGCTTTTTCCTGGTCGACCTGGTGGGTCTTCAAGTGGCGCAAAGAAAACTCCTCGATCGGGTGATCTTTCTGATGCCACCCCTATTTGTTAACGAAATGGGCTATGTCACTCAATATGAATGATCTAGAAATGGGGAGCCGGTGGAAGCCTTTGGGTTATTTATATCCACGGATTGATGTTTTTTCCGAGAGCTTCTCAACTGAATCCATGAGCAAGACCTCTGCTTTTATCTTAATAGGTTAGATAAGCTGCTCACTAAGGTTGGCCCTCCCCAGATAGCCTTAGCTTGGATCCGGACTCCACTCGTGGATTGGAAGAGGCTGCTACATATATGCTACCTCCAAAGGACGAAATTAGTACACAAAGTTAAGTTACTTCGGCGTGTACATAACCCCTTCTTGCTGCTCTCGCAGCTCTTGCTCCAATTAGTCGAAGACTTTGGGCTCTTGGGAGACAGTCTCTGACTGGAATAGCTTTATATAAAGGAGAGGCTCGAAAAAATAGAATCCTATTTATCCATTGACGATTCAGTCCTTTATTCTTAGCAAAAAGGAAGAATCGAGGCATCGGCCAAGTCCGAAAAAAATAGAAAGCAATGGCTTAGCCAATGATGGATTGATTGACCAAAGATCTAAACCCGACTTACTTGGTCAGGCATCTTCGCCGATCTAATGAGAAAGATTCCGTCTTTGATCCATTACTTCCGGGGAAAACATTTCTTTTGAGGCAACTGCACTTGGTCAGTAGAACATAGTCTCGGCTGGACCTACATCCCCAATGTTATGGTTGAGCAGGTCTCGCAGCTACCATACCCCACTCTGTCGGAGCAAGCTAAAGAGCCCTTCCTTTATATCGTCGCTTTCCGGTAAGGCACTCGATGAAGCCTATATATCCGGAATTTCGCTCCAAACCAAAGACGACTTGCTTTGCTGCATTTCTTGGGAATCGCATCCCTTGTCGCGTAGAAAGACAGATAGATTCCGATCCGACCTAAGTCAGAGGGCCTTTGATCAATTAGAGAGGCCGGATGGATCCTCCTTAAACAAATAGTTCTCATTTGCAGATCGTGATTACGAAGAAGCGGCTTTCTCTTCAATCCCATCGGTCTTCTGGCAATAGAGGGCATATAATCGATTCTTTGGCCATTCATGATCGAATACAACCTAGGAAGAGTTGTACGCCTACATAACCTACCTCCCAGACGGAGGGAAGAAGGTATAGTGCGGCTTCTGGTTCTAGTAGCATAAAAAATAGAAACTTGACTATGCTAGTTCACTCTAGAAGACCTAGTCTGATTCTAGTTAGTAGTATAGATTAGTTAGATTCGTAAAACAGAAGAAGTTACTTAATAATTCTATTATATTAGTAAAGCGTTAGCACCTCTATAGAGTAAGGGTCTGCGTATACGGCTATGGCCGGAAGAGAGGATGAATCCCCAACTCGTTGGAAGGCTTAGTGGATCCCTTGTTACTATGTAGGGGAAGTATTACAAGACAGTCTAGAGCGATCAGGATGTATAGGGGACTCGTTAGGGAAAGAGCATCTTCGAAGCTGCATCGAATTCCATTAATTATGGATCACCTTCATAAACTGAAAGCTCTCAAGCGAGGGGAAAGAGATTCTAATTTTGACTGCTAGCAGAACTGCAACAAGCTCGGCTGCACCGATTAATTGAGCTCCTGTGCTTCAACGGGTTATTAATCTAAGATCAAGAAAGGGTAAAAGCTTTGAGAGGTTGAATTCTTGAATTCGCGCTTTCTTTCATGCCTGATTGGATGGAGCTTAGCTCATTGGCTCAGCAGGAAGAGGAAGAAAGAAAAAGAAGGGTAAGGCAGAAAGAAGCACCGGCCAGAGAGGAGCGTTAAGCCCTCTCCTTAACAGTCGAGTAGCTTCCGCGAAGAGCAAACAAAGCAGCGAGAGGCCAATTTATGAGCTCGTGTAGTATGGTACTCGCCCCTATTCGATAAGGCAAGGCAGGCCAAAAAGGGGTTGCCGCAAAGCCTATAGCCGTTAACGCAGGAGCGAGGATTGCTGCATCCGTTTTCTTGCTTGGCTAGAATTGGCTAAGGCAAAGGCCCTATTCGTCTAAGGGGTAAAGGTGGACGCAGAGGCCGTGGTAGAGGTGGACGTGGTAATGGTGGACGAAAATCTGACAAGTTTTGCCACTTATGTGAGAAATATGGCCATGAAGTGCTTCAGTGCTATCACCGATATGATAAGAACAACAAAGGTCCCCGCAAGAATGACAACCACAATGGTTCAGCTTCAGCCTATCTAGTCACTCCAGAAAGTGCTACTGACCCAGCATGGTACGTACTTAGACACTGGTGCAACCCACCATGTGACACACACACCTGAGAATGTTGATTCGAGTGGTACTACCAACTCGGGTATAAACTCTCTTCTAGTGGGTGATGGTGCTGCTTAAATTAAATAGTTGACTCATTCACTCCGTACCGAAGCTTACAGAAGATAAATAAGCTGCTGAATCATCTGTTTCTGTTCCTGACTCAGTTCCATCATCTGTTCCTGAAGCAGGTGGGTAACACAGAGAGTTACTAAAATCCATCTTAGTTCCGTTGCGTGCCCCAGCAATCAAACGGATGCGAGTTAGCCTTTCTCTAAAGTACCGGCTTTCGCACTAGTGCGCCCTATCCCGTTTAAGGCTCAGTCTTAGTAGTCACTACTGACTAAGGAAAGAAGGAGAAGACGGTCTTCCTTTCGTACTTAACTCTCCTCCTTGCTTCTTTTTTCACTTCACTGAGCTGAAAGTAAAAATACTCCGCCACCTCTATAGCAGTAGTCGTAGAAGACTCATACCTACTAATATATATAGACCTCTTTAGTAATCAACACTCTCAATACACACTAACACTATAACTATAACTTTCCGTCATGAATCTTTGCCTTCGTTACCCCTTAAGTCTATCAAGGGCGATACTGAGGGGGTTTTTGGGAGTGCACCCCCATCGTTTGTAGGAGAATATATTAATGTATGGAAGTGACCTTATTTTGGGTATTCTTTCGTCCAAGGAAAGATGAAGGAAGCAGGCAAATAGCATATAAGGCCTTAGAACTAATAGGGCGAGAAAACTTTCTTTCTTAACCCGTAGGGTAGGCCTTAAACGAGTCAGTTCAATTAACAGCAGATATTCCGTAATCCCTTGGCGGAATAGCTCGTAGGGAAGAAAGAACATCAAAATCGAGAAGTCGCAGAGTCAAGTCACGGAGTCGCAGGGATGTCAAAACAGGAAATGCGTGATCGCATCGCCTTAATAGTTTAGTTTAGTCTAGGGCGAAGCGGAATCCCCAGAAGCTGCAGAACAAGCCGAAGAAGAAACAGAAGTTCCTAAATCCATTTCCGTTGCAGTTGTAGTTTCAGTTCCTGAATAAGAATAAGAAGAAGCCAAGCCCTTACCTTAGTTGCTGTCTTAGTATCCCCTTGGTATCAGTCCCAAGGACCGAAGGAAGGGACGAAACAGAGGAAAGACAGGCCTAAAGATAAGCGGCGTCGGATCCCCGTAGTGCGCTTACGGTAGTACGCCCAGAAGAATGTCGTAGCCATCGTGTCCCAATCGGCCACGGAGCGGGGAGGAATTGCCATATACCATTCAAGCGCATTTCCTTTCAGAGACAGAGGAAACTGCTTTAGAAGCAAGGCTTGATTGGTCGCCGAGTTTCCACAACGGGCCGTAAAATGGGCACCCCTTTCCGGCGTACATGCAGAAGTTGGGGATGGTATAGCTGTCCGGATACCATTCACTATCAACCCATTCTGCGCACGGTGGCTGGTAATTAGAAAGGGCCTGAGCATGCTGCGCATCCGGCCCATCTAAAACTTGTAATCGAACCCGCCTTTCTCCTGCTTTGAATGCCGGTCTATTTACGGGTCCACGGCCGTCTAAAATCGACAGAGACCTTTACCTCATTCTCAGCCCCCTTACAGTCTCGGGCTATTGCGACCTTAGCTTCGGCGTTCATCTTTCCGGTCTAGATCAGAGGAAGAGAATAGGGGAATCACACCACTGGCCATACCTATGATTGATGGAAACCGCGCCCCTGGTACTGAAATTCCCCTGAAGATTGAGAGAACTTAGCCTCCAACAAGGGAATGGATGACACCAATATTCTTACTGATTTGGAAACTAGATTTGTCCCCGAAGACTCTTCTTTTGAAGAAGTCGGTTGACTACTTTCAACCAGACAAAATCATCTGATTGACCGGGCCGACCTTAGGCTTGAAAGCCCTACTCCAGTTTGACGAAATGGACGTTCGGACTCCCACAAGGTAAAAAAAAACCTCCTATTGAGGATCGACTGAAAGTGCCATCAAACGTTTTTCAGGAACCTTTGAACAGGAATTTGGCAAAAGAATTGCGTTCGCCGGCTTTCCACTCAAGATAAGGCACAGGAAGTCGATCTAGGGTTACATAAGAAGAATGCCCGAAATCGACACGAAGACTGGGTTTCAATACTTGAGTTGGACCAAAGTAAAGGTAGAACTCACCCTAGGTTGTATAGGTTAGATCTCCGTAAGCTACCTACGAATAAATAAAGTCAGCGATAGCCTTTTGAGTTTGAGTAAGACCTAGCTATTAATCCACCACAGGTGAACAGGAAAACAGAAAGATAAAGATTCCGAAAGTGTGAAACCTACCCCTTACGAGTACGTAAGGGAAAGGACATCTGGGTCAGTCGTTCAAGCGAAGACAGGAATGGTTCGAGCCATTAAGCCTATATAATCAAAGTGAATTTGAATTAATTATAAGTTAATTAATTAAGGGAATCCAGGTGTCAACGCAAGTCAGTGGTAGGTAGTTCCACCAACCGTTTAAAGTGCTAAGGATGATCCATTATCAAATATCAAAAGGAAAGACGCTCATGATCAATCCATTCATCGAACAAGATCCCTTCATCGGAAGGAGGAGACGGGGACGGGTGTAATCTTCACTCACCGAAGATTATTCTCTTCACATAGATCTCGGGACCTTCCTTAAACTACGAACTAAGCCTTCAAAGTGGAAAGAAAGGAGTAGTGAAATGAAAGAAGAAGGAAATTCCTGTATGGATAGTCAAATGCCAATCCAATACGAAAACGAGTAATGAGCCCCTTTATGTTGTTGTTGTGGGCAGCAGAGAGAATATTCTTCTCTTTTCTTTGCTTTGGTACCAGCCTTGATATCTCAATCTTGCAAGGCACGGACAGGCATCGGAACGAACTATGCGTAGAGCCACTCTTTGGTCCAATAAAGAGACAGATCAGCATCCATATAATCTATATGCCGCATCAAGAAGAAGTTTTCGAGAATCTATCCCCTTTCTTACCTGAAGTGACATAAAAGAATATCTCCATTAAAGGATGATTGGACAATGGGGATGGAATAGCTGTTGGGTGGTTAGGACACCCTATCTTTAGGGGCGTGAACTTTTTGTACGTCGGTATGCCTGAAAGGGTAGACGGAGACGGAATTGTTAGAGCCTTATCGAAGGGCAGAATCGAAGTATAGTGTCGAACAAGTAGGTGTAACTGTTGACTTCTATGGTGGCGAACTCAATGGAGTCAGTTATAGTGATCCTGCTACTGTGAAAAAAGATGCTAGACGTGCTCAATTGGGTGAAATTTGCGAATTAGATCGTGCTACTTTGAAATCTGATGGTGTTAGAACCTTTGGCTATCTTGAAGCCAATCCATTCTTGCCTTTATCTCAGAATCGAATGTAGCCTTCAAAGCAAAGGCTAGGACCTCCCTGAAAAAGGGAGTGGGAAAGAAGAGTGGGGTTGATGCTGAACCAATTCTTCCATTCCAGAGCCCAGAGGAAGAAGTCCATGCTGCGAGGCATCGCTGATAACATCGCCTGTTGTACAGTTGCTTTAGCCTACTAGCTAACAAAAGTAAAAAAGTAAAGTAGGGGCAGCTAACTGTGTAGATAGATTTCCTCTAGAGGTCTTCCTTGAGTTGCTGCTTAGATTAGATGGTTAGCTTAGTAGATGCTCTCTTGTAGCTCTACCATTTTAAAAGCACTTCTCTTGCGTTCTTGAGTTTGTCTTGTAGCCACTACCGATATGCAAGTGATGCTATTGATTCAGTGCTAAGCACTCAGCGCGCCCCTCTCTCGAAAGCCGTTGCTTGTTTGGTCGACTGTCTTCATTCCTGTCTTTGTCAGTCCTACACTAAAGTATGTCTTTAACAACGGTCCGTTCTAGTGGAAGCCGATCAGAAAGACGGTGTTCATTTGATTTTCTTTTTCTCTCCATCCTGATTTTTGCATTTAGCTACGATGCTGACCTCGATGCGGCTGTGCTGTTTGCTCTCACGATGCCATGTCCATAAGATAGAGCTCGTTCCTATCCTCTTGACCTTTTGCGCCTGCTTTCTTTGAGGAGTTGTACACCAGGGATGATATTGAATCTTCAATTTATTGTTACATAGATTTAGTTCCGTTCCGTCAGGGGGCATATCCCGGAGAAAAAGGACTCCAGCTCAGCTTTGGGATTGAAGTTGCGCTGTTTGTTGGAGGACCGTCAAAGTATGACTGACCAGTCGTTCGCACATCTGCTTGACTTTCACTGTACTGTAAATTCGGAGTTCAAATTCGTGATTAGCTCCGCGACCTCGTCCTCAATTCGGTGAAACTCCGTAATGCACCATTTACTGCAGGAATGCTCGTCATTTCCAGTCCATGGTTCTGGCGGGACCCGCGCCTAGCCCATATTTGAGCCGGATCGCTGATGATCGCCAGAAGGACCGCCTGAGGAGGACGAAACTAAAGAGGTCTTATGCTGAGTTCCGAGCTTTTAATAGAAAGACTTTGTCATCCGGCCATTAACACACAGTCATTGCGGACTCTTCTCGGAATCCCGACCCGATTTTAGCGATTGATTATTCCCCGTCTCAATACGAGGCGAGGGAGATGACTTTTCCATAATTCAGCTCCGGCCATCATAGCTGTAATTTCTGTGTGAAACCTTCGTCACCGGCAAGGATGTATCCTTGCTTGCCGGGGTTCCAAGTGGAATTTGGGCGTGACAGCATGGAGGGGGTGCTGTCAATGTCATCATTGCCTCAGTCATTTCATTCCCAATTCGAGTCAGGCGGTAGTCTCGATCCGTGTGTTACCTGGCCTGCTGCCTCTTTTGCCAGGCGGTCCGCCCAGAGCCCAGACATTGAACCGTCTAGGTACGCGGGGTAGATCACCATAGAGTCGTGCGTCAGCGACCCTATAGACTCCATCCATCATTCTGACTTGAATCAAAGAATTTGATTGGAATTCTATTTTCTGGGAAGTAGGGTCTCGCTAATCTGTCTTTGATACACTTGACTTGAGATGGCTCTGCATCCATATGTCTAATAATGGAGCACATCCTACAAATCGCCCTTCTTCCTCAGTTCTGCAAGGTTAGTATATCTTACTTGCTAGAGTAAGGAAAACTGGTATGGGATTGACTCCATGCTTGAGCTGATATAATATATATATAACCCGACCATCCACATATCCTAGAGCTTTAGGGAAAATCACCAGCCCGTAGATTGCTAAAGCCATCATATCCATCCCTGCTTCATCATTAGAGTGCAATTGAATGAAAGTGAGTAACAAATCCCCAGACGTGCCCCTCACCCTTTTCTTTCACGTATGGGTCAATTGCCTTTGCTTGCATTCCCATCATCTGTGCGAGTTTCTTTTTGAATCCTGATCCTGCCATGCCAATGAAGCTTTTCAGGAAGAAGCGATGGTATATTAAGTAAGACAGAATCTTCCTCCATAGTGGGAGTCAGATCGAGTGAGCCAAAAGTGAAGCACCTATAGTGAGGCTATCCATTTTTTGGATAGCAGCCTTCATCAACTGATCATCAATAAGAAGTGAAAGGAGGTAACCAATATGCCCATATCTTTTCCTTCTTTCAAACATAAGTAAACGAACGCACATCCCTCTCCTTACCAGTCGAGCACTTCATACCTTACTCTTTCGAGTAAGCAAGTAAACTACACCACACCATGTCTAGCCGTCACCACTTTCAAAAGCTTTTTCGACATATATATATGGGATCATGGGTTATTATCGTTTTCGATTGCTCTTGTTGATACAGTTTCATTTTTTTAGGAAGTTTCGTACTATACCTATCTTACCTGATGATTAGGATTTGCTTTCCCTATTTGAAAAAAGGAGATCTGTGTCACTCTCACTATGCTTAACACATGAAATTCTACTGCGGCTCGAATAGATTGATTTGAGAACTTGTTTCAAAGGCTGGGTTGCCCCGTGGGAGAACTTTAAGAATCTCTTTCGCTCTCGGATCTAATTCTCTGCTTAGTGACTCGATCTCTCTTTCTTTCGAAGCTCATGCACAACTAATGGCCTCGGAGTTAAGCTTAACTAAACTCCAGAAACCGCTACGCCCCTTAGCTGCCGGGAAGAAAGCAGTCGGCTTTCATTATTTTAGTGCTAATCTAATCACAAGCATTCATCTTATTCCAAAAGGCAAAAAGATCATGCTACCACAGAAAGCATAGTCACAGGGGAAGACTGATTCGGTATATTTATACCAATGATATCCGCGTCGATTCCCAGTGTTCAGCGAAGCGGGTCGCCTTTCCCCTTGTTCGGACGTAGCTCTTGCACACTATTGCTAGTGGTCTATTCTTTGATTGATGTGCTGCTTTCAATACGTCTTGAAGGACTAGCAGTTGCAATGGTTCATGTAGCCAGACCCATTGACTATTCTACACGCTTAGCGAATGCTGGCAAAGAATCTCACCCCCGTCCTATGTTCTTGTCGTCTACTCAGGAAGAACCCAACCAATACAGTTCGCTGGGCCTTCCCAACTTGACTAGTGAGCACTGCTCGACTATAAGAGCTTGCAATGCTATCTATACAAAGCGAGCACTCATAGCGTAGTCGTTCTTGTTCGTTGTCGTAGTGAGCTAGTTGGGCTCCGTTACGCTTGCTTTCGAGCCTTCTTTATATTAGAAAGGAGCGTCC
>QANZ01029950.1:77687-94326 GCA_003254925.1 Chamaecrista fasciculata | reverse complement strand
TTTTGAATTATAATATTAGTGTAATATTATAATCAAGAATTGAAATCCCTATTTTCTTTATTATAATTCCTTAATTTCATGAATTAGGGAATGTGATTCCCTGATATGACTCTATTTAAACACCACACAAGTATCATAACCGTATGAGACAGACAACAACTCGCCAACCCTAAGAAAAGGAGGGAGAAGTCGCCTATTCTAAAGTGGGGAGGAAAATTCGACTAACCCTAAAAGAGTTTAGGGCTTGAGAGAATTCGACTAGAAACCCTAAAAGGTTTAGGGCTTGAGGTGTCATGTGTGTGTGGGAAGAGAGATAGGCGCCAAGAAAGTAGTTCTTGGTTCATCTCTTTTGGTGCGCCACTTTATCTTGGGGTTCAAGAATTGTTCTTGAACAATCAAGATCCGTAGATTGGGTTCCTATAATCTCTTGGGAAGAAGAGATTGGAGGCTAGCACCTAGGTGTCTGCCAAATTGTTCGTGTGGATCACCGGCAGAGGAAGGACACGCGTTGCTGTGGACTTCTCGGATTCGCAAGTTTGAAAGCCACCGATTGAAATTTAGGTATACATCTTCCCTTACTAGTATAAACATAGATAGTGGATCTTGGAAAGGAATTATAGAGCATGCGATTTTAAGTTTTTTTGTTTTTTCCGCTGCGCTCCGCTCTATAATTTCCAACAGGAGGAAGAAGAATGAATTTCGAATGCCTAAGGTTTGAAGATGGAGGAGGAAGAGTGGATTTTCAATAGGAACATTGTGTGAATCGTGAAAATGAGAAAATAAAGGGGGATGGTATGTTTTTACTGTACACGTGTGTCCATGCTGTCAAGTTCTAACAGAAATTATAAAGTGGGCACTAAAGTGTTAATGGTTCAAAGAACAGGGTATCAAAGTGTCACTTTTGAAAGAACATGATACCAAAGTAAAACCGGTCAATAGAACAGGGTACCAAAGTATAATTTATCCAAAATTCTATCCTTCTCACTTTTCTTATCAAGAAAAACTTCATTTGAAGTATGAGTTGCAACATTATAAGCTGATGTACCTTGTCATCCAAAATTACAGAATTTGTCTACTATTGCTGAGTTATGTCAGGGGATGGTGGAAACTAGAAAATCATAAACATATCCACTTATTAAAAGGTTATTTCGTCTTATTTTGACACTTCCTAATTCACCAGCAACCACAGAGCGTGCTTTTTCAGCTATGAAGATTATTATTAAAACAAGGCTTCACAACAAGATGGAAGATGACTATTTAAGAGATACTATGATTGTCTATATTGAAAAAGAAATTGCTCAGACATTTGCAACAAATGCAATTATAGATGACTTCTATTTTCTGAAATAACGACGGATACAACTTAAAAAATAAAGGTACAATTTAATGCTATTTGTGTATTTAATATTTTATTAATATTGATATTAGATATATTCTTATGTAGTTGGATTTTTTAAAATTATTAATTAAATTTTTATATTCAAAATGTATAATATATATGTTTTTATTGTATATAATAGTTGTTAAAGAAATAAATTTGCTCTCCCCCCCCCCACCTCCTTCCCCCAATAGAAAATTCATGACTCTGTCACTGAGATCACAAACCATTTAATGGTGTCACGTCATCATTTCATGACCATATCATCAGGCTAACTGATGGTTAACAACTCAAGGATTAAAATGTTGACGATGATGTAAAATTCAGGGACTGATTTGTATTTTCCTACAATTCAGGGACCAAAAGGTTGACAATGATAAAATTCAAGGACTGATTCATATTTTCCTACAATTTACGGACCAAACGGTTGAGGGTGGTGTAACATTCAGATACTAACTCGTATTTTCCTACAATTCTAAGACTAAATCATTGACTCAATAACAATTCAGTGACCAAAAAATAAGTTTTCTTTTGTAGGTTATATGGTCATTTATGCAACTAAAACGCTACAAAGTAATAATAAAATTAGATCAAATAACACTACAAGATTGAGTGTGATCACTACTTTCAAAGGGTTTTATCCCAAGATGCCATTAGGATCAGTTCGTTTGCGTTTTTTATAAAATTTGTTTTGATTATAATCGTAGTGTGATTATAATCAAAGTTGATTATTTTTGTAGTGGTGTTTGGATGATTGTTGATTATTTAGTGTGAAATTATTAAAATGGGTATGTAATGATTGTAGTAGGTGGATAAAAAGTAAGGAAATTGATAAATTGTATAGGGGTATAAATGGAAGAAAAAGTTGGAAAAAGTAAGGTGTGATTTTATTATAATCAAAATGTGTTTGGATATGATTGTTGCTTGAAAAAAAATCAAAATGTGTTACTGTTTGCCTTGAAAAGCGTAAAAACTTGATTATTTTCATGTGCAAGTGGGGGGGTGATTATTTGATTTGGTGCACCGAATGAATTTTGGCCTATGTAATGGTGGACCAAAAGGACTAAAATGTACAATCATAGCCCGACATTTGGTGGACCAGCGAAGAAAATGGTGCACCGTTTCGCAGCAGATGAGAGAGAATGGAGGCACGCACGCGGACCCGAAATTTTTATTCAATTTTCTTCAATTGGACATTCGGTCCACCGTTTTATATTTTCGGTTCGCCATTCATGAAGGAATTCTTCTACACTCATATTAGCCTAGAATTTCGGTCCACCGACTTCCGAATGGTCCACCGCTTAGCTATTGTAATTTGGATATCGCGACATTAGGTCCACCGTTTTATATTTTCGGTCCGCTATTCATGAAGGAATTCTTCCACACTCATATTAACCCAGAATTTCGGTCCACCGAATCTAAAAATCGGTGGACCAAATGTCGGGATATAAAAAGAATTGACGGCCCATTCCACACAAATGCAAACCCTCTCACTCTCGGTTCTCTCTCTCATCTCTGTCTCTCTCCCTCTCACTCTCGGTTCTCTCTCTCTCTCGTCTCTCTCTCATCTCTGTCTCTCTCTCTCTCGTCTACGTCTCTCTCTCTCTCTCTCTCTCTCTCTCTCTCTCTCATCCAGCATCCGCCGAAATTGTTCCTCCTGAGACAAATCTGTTGGTGAGATTAAGAAAATAAAAAAAGAAGAAGAAGAAATGGTTGATTGAATTGTTAATTAGTTATGTACTTGGGCTTAAAGGAATTAATGAATCTCGTGTCTGTGTTGTTTGATTTGGGAACAAAAGGAAGAGAGAACACTCTATTTGAATTGATCACTCTGTTTGGATTTTGGNTCTGGTAATCGTTTTCTTATTGTAATAATGAAAAAAAACCATCCTATTTTTTTTAGGCATCTATAATTTTAATAAAATCACCTATGACTATGAGAGCTTATGCCTCATGCTTAATTATCATTTATTAAATTGGATTGTGAACTTAAAGTTAATTCTTATCCTAACTTTAATTTCAAATATGTTATTTTAATTTTGGTTTCTTGATATAAAATGTTAAAATTATATACATAGTAAAAATAATATAAAATATAGACAAAGTAAAATTAATTTTTTTAGTCCCTTATGTTTAAGATTAAATTAAATTAAATTTTGTTTATTTTATTTAAATCAATTTTAACTGTTTATGTTTTATAACGACTCAATTTTATCATATCATTAATTTTTTAAAAAAATATTCAGTCAATCTTTATTTTTTTACAATTTCAAATTTTAAATTAAATTTTTATCTCATTATGTTAATTTTTAATACACAAAGTATTGTTATTTAATATCAAATTTATTTTCTTTATAAAAAAATGACTCAAAATATCTAGTATACTTCTTTTTTATTTTTAGAATTAAATAATATTTTGAATTTTCTTTAAAAAAATTATTAAAATATCAAAACATGTCAAATAATTTCATTAGTTCATATTCATATAATATAGTATTATGATGAAGTTAAATTATTCTAAAATTTTAAAGATAAAATTAATTCAAATAAAACATAAATAACAAAATTTAAAAGGAAAATATATTATTTGGTCCATGAATTTTCATAGAGTCAATTAATCAGTCCTTGAATAATCAAAATAGATGATTTGATCCCTAAAATATTTTAATTGTCAATTATTTAGTTTTTAGTGATGATTTAGTCATTGAATTTGAACTGATTTTACACTTTTTGATTTCAAAATTTTTACTAAATTAATATTTTTTTTGTCATCAAATTTGTATTGTTTGGTCTCTAAATCAAATTTAGAGACCAAATTATTGACAATCGCAATAATTCAGAAATTGAATCGTATATTCTAATTATTTAAGAACTGATTAATTGATTTGGTATAAATTCAAACATCAAATAATAATTTTCTCAAAATTAAATCTCATTCCCAAAGTAAAGAACAATAATTATTTTTTGGTTCAAGGGTCATTTTGGTTCTAAATGTATGTCTTAATGTTCATTTTAGTCTATTATGTTTCAAAATATTCAAATTGGTTGTAAATGTTGGTAAAATGTTTCATTTTGGTCCCAAACTATTAAATATGGCTCGTTTCAAGTTCAAAAGTTACGAGTTTAGAGCTGCGTATTGTTCCCAAAAGGTACTTTCTCTATCTAGTTGAGTCGTCAGCAAATGATGTCAAATCGGTCGTAAAAATAGACTGTTTGTTTCATGGTCAAACAAACAAAGTAGATCATATCTCTCCCATTTCAAATTCAAATGCGACGAATTTAGAGCTACAAGTTCCTTTTAACAAGTTCTTTGAACTTGAAATGAGAGACAAGAGAAATATGACGAAATTCAATAGTTTGTGACCAAGTTGAAACATTTTTCCAATATTTTGGACAAAAATGAAACATTTTGTCAACATTTAGGACCTATTTGAACAATTTGAAACATGAAAGACCAAAATGAACATTAAGACATATATTTAGGACCAAAATGACTCCTTGACCTTTTTTTTTGTCTCTTAATAAATATAGACAAAACTTACTTCTTGGTCCCTGAATTGTTACTGAGTCAACGATTTAGTCCCTGAATTGTAGAAAAATATGAATCAATCCCTGAATTTTACACCATCGTCAACCTTTTGATCCCTGAATTGTAGGAAAATACGAATCAGTCCCTAAATTTTACACCACCATAAACCTTTTGATCTCTGAATTGTAGGAAAATACGAATCAGTCCTTGAATTTTACATCACAGTCAACCTTTTGGTCCCTGAGCTGTTAACTGTTGTAGATCTTTACACTACAATCAAGGACCGAAAGGTTGACGGTGATGTAAAATTCAGGGACTAATTCATATTTTCTTACAATTCAGAGACCAAAATGTTGACGGTGGTGTAAAATTAAGGGACTGATTTGTATTTTCCTACAACTTAAGGACTAAACCGTTGATTCAGTAACAATTCAGGGACCAAAAAGTATGTTTTCTCATAAATATAATTAATGAAGAAAATTGAAAATTCGCTGACAAAGAATGCCGAAGGCAATGACTGGTATCCCTAACGGTCAACTCAAGTTCACACACATAATCAGAATTCAGAAATGAATGCCGAAAGCTTCCATTGATACCCACTCCAGCGGTTCCAAGCAAACCTTCTTAACTCCAACTAACTTCAACTACCCCTTTTCCTTTCTTCAACTTTCAACGCTTCTTACTATATCTCAATCCCTCGCTCACTGATTCTCATCCCCAAATTTTCTTTAATCTTGCGTTTTTTTTTTTTCTCTTTTCCGCCATATAGTTAATTCTTACCTATGGCAACTAACAAGCTTGCCTTGATCCTAAAACACCCTCTAAACGACGATCATTTTATGCTTGTGAAGCAGTCGCGCCCACCCAAATTTGACCATGAGGAGTACGATTCTCTCGTCGATTCTGACCTATGGGACTTGCCGTCGGCTAAATTGAACCCGCTGCGAGGAGAATCCGAGTCTCAGGTTGTGGTGGAAGCTGCAGAATCTGAATTGGGGGAGATCGATTTGAAAGACTTTGACATCCGTTCGGCTATCAACGAGGTTTTGCCGATTGAATTTTGCAATTTTTGTTTTCTCCCGTTATGTTATGATGATGATGATGAAGTTATTTTTTTGTTGTTTTGGTTTGCATTTAGGTTTTTGAACAACTAGGGTTTGGAGCAGTTGGTCTGGGAGAGTGGAAATTCTCTAAGTATGTGAAGGAAGCTGCATTTGGCCCTGGTTTGCCCATTCACACGCTCTTCATTACTGGAACATTGGCAGCTGAGGACAAGGACTTGCGAGGTTTGCCTATTTTTTGGAAAGGGCAAAACTTACATCAAGTTCTCTACATCCTTGCTATCAAGTTCTCTAATCAACATTTGACACGTGACAAAAATTTTATATATAACCAATCATGATAGAGAGAGAATATTAAACACCACTTTTTGCATGACCAATCATTGAAGAGAGAGAATGTAATCAAGACTTGTGATTGGTGGAATTTGATAGCAAGGATGCAGAGAACTTGATATAAGTTTTATCCTTTTGGAAAAAGTTGTAACGTTTTGTTTTTCCTTTGGTAGAATCCCATTCAGAAATTAAGAATACATGCGTGTATATATATATATAAAGAGAGAGAAAGAGAATCTATTTCTTGGTCAATTTATTCAAAAATATGATTTAGTCCTTAGATAATGGAAATACACTTTTTGTTCCCTGATTTTTTTTCCTACAATAGTCTACTATTTAGTATTTAAAATGATATCCGTAAAGACTAAATCATTGATATTTGTAAAAAGATCAAGGATCAGGAAGTATGTATCCAATGTTAAAGGATTAAATCATAGTTTTTGGACAAAATTAAAGATTAAAAGGTAAGTTTTCTCTTATACATTCTATATACTTTTGGAACAAAACCTAATGTTTGGCCTTTTGGCATGCATTGTGAAGTTTGTTCGAGTCTCTTCATTAGTTAGTGAGCCTTGATTAGCAAATGGCTATCTATTATCTAACCACAGTCTTCCCTTCTACTAATTTTTGGATGATGCCTAAAGAAAAGTACACTTCCAATAGAAATAGGCAGATTGAGAGTGCTGTCAGAGATTTCATGTTTGACTGTATATGGTTGACTTCTCTGGTGTTGCTGAAGACCCTTAAATATGAGAAGAATGAGAAGGAAGCGTAAAAGGAAAAAAAGTAAGGACTAGGGGCAAGGAAGAAATTAAGGGAGATGCTTGTTAATGTATTAAGAAAAATTCGAGAAATACAGCACCATTTGAATTGTAATGGCAATGAATTTGATGCTTGTCATTCATCATGGTGACATCATGAGTGGTATGAACTTTCTGAAGTTCCTGCGTCGATCTGCTTCTTTTATTTTCCTTTCTTAGAGTGGATTGTTCAGTGGGTGATGTCCGGTGTCCCATCAAAAGATGGAAAGTTATCCTAGCATTTAGAAGTGATGCAGGTAGTTTAAATGTACTGCCACCTATTCAATTGGTATCTATATGTTCGCTGCATTTTTTTTACTTGTCTTAGGTTGTTCTTAGTTTTTTGTGATCAAGTTTCTATTTCTGTACAAAAAATTAAATAAAATAAATACTAGTTTGTTGATGACATATGTGACTTATTTTAGAAATCCTTATGTAGATATATGTAGATGGATGTCTGTCAAAAGCTGTCTTAACTGGCTTTTGGAAGTTAAACCATGTGATGATCGTGTTGGACCATTGGTGGTTGCTGGTCTTCTAGATGACTCATCTGCCAAAAGGAAACTTCATCCAACTATTAGCTATCAGGTTTGCTTTCTTTGAACTTTGTTGAATTTCATGGTGAAGCATGTAACAAGCATTACAATTTACAAATAAATCTAGAACTAGTTATGTAGATTAAGACAGAGATTTTATAATGGTCCATGAGTCATCTTTTCTTGATGGAGATTCTAGAAAGATTTTATTCTAAAGGATTGAGGAGTTCAATCTCCCTCTGCATGGCATTGAGAACACCCCAGAATAAAGAGAGACCTTTTTTTTTTAGTTTCTTTGGTGCTAATGTCAAGGAAAAATCTTAATTGAGATTTAATAATAGATTTATTCACTATTTTTCAACCCCATGTATCCATTTGCATGAGTGTATCAAAGAGAAAGTTGTGGTAGCACATATCATAGAGAAGTCGGTCAAAACACGCCTTAGGTGGTTTGGCCTTTGGAGGCTTTGGTAGGTAGAGTAGACCAGATGGATGAAAGCCCAATAATTTGAGGAAGGAGAAGACCAACTTGGTGAAAAATATTTATCCAGCTATAACCTAACCGTGAATATGTAAAGAAAGAAAACGTTGGCATCAACTGATCCATATAGCCGACCCCACCTAGTGGGAGAAGATTTTAATTGTTGTTGCTGTTGTTGTTGTATGTATGTATCCATTTGCAGATTCACAAATTGCCAAACTCACATCCTTACTTGCTTTTGTGTGATTTTAATAGGATAGATAGTTAAGAACATCTTTATGCACAATGAAAGTGGAAAGAGGAAGCTTTTCTACTCTCAAATTCCTTGTGTCTATATTCTGGATCAAAACCAAGATTCATTTCTATTTTTTTTTTCCTTTTCAGGAGTACCCTCCTGGTGTTATAGTTATACCCATGGAAAGTAGGACGTTGAAGCCTTTTTGCACTACAAATTTGGTTGTATTTGCACCAGAACATGTTCCAAGTGATTCTGGGGATAAAAATTGTATAGCTTGTGGAGACGCTCTGATAGTTGATCCAGGATGTCTATCAAAATTCCATGAAGAGGTAAAAAGTTAAAAAGTTCATTTGGTTCACATACACATTGTATGAAATATAAGGATAACTATGAAACAAAGAATTGTTAACTTGTCCCGATATCTTCCGCTGCTGACACTGACTGCTATGGATTAGTTTCTGACTTTCTGTTGAAACCATCCTTTACAATTATTTGGGATCTCATACTATGCTTCTCATGAGATATCTTCTCATTCATGTAGATGTACAAATCTATTATTGGCATTATTGTTTTGCTCTCTGCCACTTCCTGTTCTGTAGTCATGAGATTACTTCTAGACATTGTCATTGTTTGCAAGACCGATTGTAGCCAATCTTTTCTTCTGACTCCTCCGACATTGAGAATAGTGCAAATTAAAACAACAGAAAGTCCAGAATGTTTGCATTTAGCTTGTGTGTATTAAATTTTCAGCTTATATACCATCCGATATGACACTAGGGACATTAAAATTAATTTCTAATATTCATTTTTTGTCCACATCTTACCTCAATTCTATGAAATATGAATATTTTGCTCTTCCTGCTGATTGTAACTTATTTCCACATCATCTGACTTTGAAATTTCTTTTTTTCCTTCAGTTAAATCCTAACATATTATTATTACTCTTGAATTATCAGCTATGGGAAGTTGTGAGTGCTTTGCCGAAAAGATTGGTTGTCTTTGTCACTCACCATCACCGTGATCACGTAGATGGTATGTTTTGTTTTTCCCAAAAGTATGCTAAATTGTGATTTTCCTAACGTGGATTAGCCAGATAAGTGTAGGTGATGATGCGATTACTTTTGCACTCAAATCTACCTCATAAAATATTACTTTTCTCCATTCTGATCAAGGCTAATTTCTGTAATGATGTTACTCTTCTAATGACATACTTGCATAATGCTATAATGGATTTAACTTAATGGGTATACTCTTTTATTCTTACCTTTTTTTATGTCATCTCTTACATCAGGCCTTTCAGTTATCCAGAAGTGCAATCCTGACGCGACTTTATTAGCTCATAAAAACACCATGCGTCGCTTAAGCAGAGGTTGCAATATTGAACTTGTAGTTTCTGTTTTCATTTAAACAAATTTTAATGACATTTTGCCTACATGTCTATTTTCCTTTCTAAGTTTGGAACTGTTGACTGAATAATCCTACTAGAAACTTGTACATGCATTTCTGTTGAATACAATGAAGTATCTTAGCATTCAGATTTTTTTTCTAAATTCTTTCTGCTGTTATCATCTTAAATTAAGTCTTGACATTTAATTTATATATATAAATTTGGCAAGACATTATTGTTGCTACTATGTTCTGATTTTTAAAGTAGATTTGTTATTTTTTTTATAACTATTCAGGTTAAAAAGTCATGATTCATGAATCTTTTTGTGTAAGCGATTTATGATACTTGTACCTTCTTTTAGTTTATTAAGGTTTTCAATGTGATTTAGTGAAAATATGAACTTCTCCAGCCTATTTATCCAGTATTTCATGATTACAGATGACTGGTCACTTGGCTATACCTCAGTTTCTGGAGATGAAGACATTTATATTGGTGATCAGAGATTGAGAGTTATTTTTGCACCGGTATGAAGAGTTAGTTTTGTGCCAGTCCTGGTCTCTTGCATTCATAATCAATTATGTTAGGAGTATAGCTTGTTTTCTGTAGCATTTTTCATATCTGGTGGTTATCGGCTTTGGTTATAACCTCTTTTTCTAAACCTCATGTCCAATTTAAAGTTGATAATCTTGTTTGAGGTGTATGGCTTTGGTAATGATATTTATACTCTTATATTTTAAAACATCACCTTACATGTGAGAGAACTCTTTTAAAAAACTGTAAGTAGAAAATTATTCTTGGCTCTTCACATAGCACCTTAATCTTTAAAAGTTTAATTAATTTTAAATGTTATCAAAATCTCTTCAACAAAGTGGTTAACACAACATAGTGGCAGACATTTGCTTTGTCTTCTCTTCAAGTCCAAAGTGCATTTTTATGAAGGGTTCAATTAGCATTATAAATAAATCAAACCCATTTATGGGTCTCCCTCTAATAGCTTAACTTTTAGGCTGATTAGGCTCCTGACGAAATAAAAAAACTAGTGTTCTTTTTGGTTTTATGTTTTGATAGTCTTTCTCTTTATTTAAGAGGATATTTTGTCTTCCTTCCTTTACTATCCTCTCTCTATAACAAAATTTTCTTATCTAAACAATAAAATCTCTAAAATTCGTCTATCTTCTAATGAATAATGATAATCTCTCCAATTCAGGGGCATACAGATGGTCATATGGCGTTACTTCATGTGAACACTCATTCATTGATTGTTGGTGATCATTGTTTAGGGTAAGATTCCATTGAATATCATCAACCATGGATTAGACAGATTGCAAGGTCTTGCTATTACTTGCACATGGATGTAAACTTCTCGTTTGTGTTTGCCTGGATGGAAGTGAAACAAGCCAAAACCTTTGGAAACCTCATATTGAACAATGTCTTAGTGGGAACTGCTCTGAATACTTCAATATGTCATAGAATGTATATTTAATTATTTACGGCATTGCTTTTATCGGTTAGGTGGGTGAGGGAAATTGTTTTTGTACTTATTTATTTTAACTTATAATAGTGAAAGTGTTCAGGAAGCTTTCAGAACTTCCAACATTTTGACTGATAGTCAAAGAAGACAGATTTTGATTTTGGCATATTAGCCTGGAAAGTGACAAAAACTTAATCTACTCTCAGTAGTCATTAGTATCAGGCTAAACACAAAAAATAAGAGAAAAAGAAAAGTCATGGTACAAGTGTATGTGTTGGTGTTGTTAATTTTGTTGCTCTTACTATCTGACTCATGGTATTGTTGTTAAATTTTTAACGTGGTGTGCCATCTC
This sequence comes from Chamaecrista fasciculata, assembly GCA_003254925.1. Classification (NCBI taxonomy): domain Eukaryota; kingdom Viridiplantae; phylum Streptophyta; class Magnoliopsida; order Fabales; family Fabaceae; genus Chamaecrista; species Chamaecrista fasciculata. The sequence goes on along the minus strand of QANZ01029950.1, from coordinate 82,760 downwards.
TGTCTTTGTCCCACACTATTTGAGCTTTTACCTTTCACTTGAGTTTCAATATTTATTGATAGATTTACCTTATTTATTGAGCTTTTACCTTTCACTTGAGCTAACGAATGCTTTGTTTTATTTCAGCCAAGGAAGTGCTACATTGGACATAAATTCTGGTGGTAATATGGCTGTAAGTGCCAAAGACTACTAGTACTTTTTGAATTACATATGTTCATGTTATTATATTATGGAGTTTGGACTACTAGTAAGAAGCAGTAGTTTGCCTCTGCATGCTGCTGTCAGCTCCTCTTAAGCATAAGGGTACATGCTTGCATTGTTACATTTAAAAAAAATTGTATACATTTGCTACGAGTCTATATTTGTTTTATATTTGGTGTACAATTATTATCAAGGAATGAAGGAAACTTCTCATCGAAGGAAAAACAAGTTTCATAATGGAGAAGGATTAGTCATAACTAAAATCTTGTTTATGCGAGGATTGAAAATATACAAAATATTCTTCCACTACCTACTTATGCCTATAGTATTGTGCTGATTTTGTAAAAATTGATTTGCCCATCCTAGCCAAAAATAAGCAATAGATTCAATTTTAGTGCTTCCATGAAGCTAGTTAACCCTCAGGGCTACCTTAGAAGCTCTGACATCTGTATGGTGCTACACTGTAGACTGCAGTGATTCAATACCCTTTGTAAAGTACAAGTGCTAGTGAACTCCCAGAGCTTGATGGAATTTTGTCGATTTTTATTTTATTTCCCTTGTTCAAATGTGGGGGAAAGATGGGTGCATATTCCACCAAAATTACATTTTTATATTATTCTGTGCATATCTTTTAGCTTAATAATATTGTTATTTGCAGGAATACTTCCAAACCACTTACAATTTTCTGGAGCTCTCTCCACATTCTTTAATACCGATGCATGGGAGAGTTAATTTGTGGCCAAAGCACATGCTGTGTGATTATCTCAGGTATCAATCATCAATCAGACAATCACTTTTTGCTGTGGCCTGTGGTTTTTGAAGAGACAGGGGGAATAAGGAGTGGGTTTAATTTGATTTTCACTTAGCCAAAACACTTTTCCTTAACAAATTCAAATTTTTAGCGTAAAATTTGAATTTCAACTCTGAGGAATTCTGTTTATTATTGCAGGAACCGAAGGAGCAGAGAAGCAAATATTTTGGCAGCAATTGAAGGTGGAGCTAGAACATTATTTGACATTGTTGCAAAAGTATATGCTGATGTTGACCGTAGAGCCTGGATTGCTGCATCATGGAATGTGAGGCTCCATATAGATCATCTAGCCCAGCAAGATAAGTTACCAAAGGTGATTACTTCTTTCTTTCTTGCTGCTAAGCTAGGTGTTGTTTCAGATTGATCCGCCAGTGACAAGAATGAGTTTATAGCTATCATTTTTTTAAATAACTAGAATGAAAAATTTTAAGACACTAATAAACTCTAATAATATGGAACTCCATAAATATTTTGAGACTGCAGTTTACTTTCCCTGCAAATGCATATTATAGCTTCATATGTATTATCTGCCACCCTGGTTTTAACTAAAAGTGTGAATTATGATGACAACTCTCAAAGTACCAAAAACAAGAAGTGTCTATAATCCATGAAATAGCAATTCTATCCGTGTCATGAGAAAATTGTTCAGAAGCATGTTTGAATGAATTGATGACATATTCCATATTGAGTAATACATACACAATTTCTGAGACTTTGCAGGACTTCTCTCTAGAAACTTTCAATTCTAGTTTGGTTCCATTTTTTGACAAGGTGGGAAAGCTCTGATTGACCTACGTCTGACTTCCCACTAGCTTCCTCCCATTCGTAGACCCACCTGCAACATCCATTGTTTGCTTTGAAATAGCATTTAGATAGCGAAGACTCCTGTATTGTATCATTATAAGAGAAAAAAATGAGAAAATCTTTTTTTTGATCTTTGAATTTGTTCCAAAACTACAATCTATTCCCGGTATATTAGAAATACACTTTTTTGCCCCTGATTTTTTTACAAATGTTAACTATTTAGTCCCTGAAACATTATCTTGAAAAACTAAATAGTTGATGTTTGTGACAAAATCAAGGTACCAAAAAAAGGTTTTTTTAATATTCAAGGACTAAATCATAGTTTTGTGATAAATTTAAAGACTAAAAAGAAGATTATCCCAAAAAGAATTATTTGTAAGCTTGGCTGTTCTCTACTGGAACTGACAGAGCATACTGCTACATAGGGATTTTCAATTCCCAAGTTCCAACACACGTGTGGGCTGCAATTTCTATCTCGGTGGACATTGGCTTACTTTAGTAGTAGCTTACATATAGGAAGACATCCATTTCTTATTGCTGGGTCTGTGGCTATGGCTGTGGCTGGCTTTGCTGTGTTCTACTCAGTTAAAAAGCAAACTCACTGATTTTCCATGTTCAGAGTGAAGAGACTAAAATGCAGAACAATTGCCACCATCTTCAAACTTCAAGACTTTTGATGTCATGGGTTCAATTCTTGTTCTTTTTGTCCTTTCCCAAATCCCTTAACAGATCATAGATCTCTTGTGTAATTTCTTTTTTGGGGTGGGGGGCGGGGGGAATTAGGTGAAGCTTTTTAATATTTACTTTCAGATTTGCAGATTTGTCAATAAACTAATGATATTGAAGAGTCTGTTTTAAAACAGTCAATTATATGATAGCGAGTGATAGAAGAAAAAATTATGGACTATTGCTTATGTTGAAAAATTTGAAACTACCAAATTGTGTTACTGTTATAAATGAGTAGGAAGCTGAATTCTCTCAATGCTGAATCGACTCTTTAGGTGACGTATTTGTTTGTGGAATTGAAACAAACAGAGCACAAATCTGTTGGTGACTGAAGGTATGATCTAACTTTCTTTCTTTCTTTTTTCTTTAAAAGTAGGTTTAATTTATTGATCTCATAGTTTACACCAGTTTGTCGTTAAAATTTTATGATTTTAATTATTTGTTTGAATCTAACAATCAACATGTTTTCAAAGCAAATCAAAAGGGGCCTCAACATTGGTAATAATGTGGATGTATGTTGCTATTTTTGTGGGTTGATGGGTCATGAAGAGGATAGCATGATTAGTTAATGTGAGGATTTAGGAACTTCTAAAGAGTTGGGACCATGATTAGTTAATTAGTTAATGAAATAAAATGATATAATGATGTTTGGATAATTTGAGAGATAATGATGTTAAATAGGATGTGAAATTATATAAAAGGGTATGTAAAGATTGTGGTTGGTTGAAATAGTTTTATGAATTTTTTTTAAAAAAATTGTATAGGAGTAGAAATGTTAATTGATAATGAAATAGAGATAATGAAATGAAATTATAGGTGTTTGGTTGTGGTTTAATGGGATGAAATGGTAATTAAATTGTCTTGGAATTTGTGCTAACGATAAATTTTGGAATGAAGGTTTGAAATGCTTTATGTAAATGAGATGATGGAACCAAAATGCAAATAACATAGAAATTCTTGAAAACATACAATTTTGGTCCATGATTTTGTATCAATTCTATGAATCAGTCCTTAAAATGTGTAAAATTTTATTCTAGGCTCCTGGAAAATTGCAACTATCAACGGTCAGGTTTCTCTGAAGTTCAATGACTACAAAATAAATTGAATGATCAAAATATTAATAACATGAAAATTCTAAAGCTAATATTTGGTTCATATTTTGTATCGATTTAAGTGAATCGATCCTAATAAAATAGAAATCATCAATAATCAAGACTTTCTCAAATTGAATGATCAAAAAATAGAGGGAAAAAAGTAGAATAAACTTTACAAATTCTGGAACAAATAATTTATCTCTAAGTAATGAAAATTAATTAGGTAAAATTTCATAGGTTAAATGGTCATTTTGGTCCTAAAAATTCAAGGCTTGAATTGTATATTTTATATCATTTCTCTTTTTCAAATATATATATTTTTTTACACTACAAAAAATATTACTAATATAACCAAAACAATAAATGAAGGATTACTAATATACCAAAAGTCATATTTTCACTACTCAAATACTAACTGTTGAATTTGTATAATTCTAAATACAAAAATAATTTATCTTTAATTAAACTACTATCAATCATATATATAATATATATGTGTGTCAAATGTGTGAGAGAGATGTGAGAGAGAGAGAAGTGTATGAGTGAAAAAAAAATTGATAAGACATAATGGATTGAGAGAGAAAATTAAAGTGTGATAAATTAGGGTAATTAAAAATTCTATTTTGCCTAATTTTTTTTTTATATTTGTTATTAATTATAAGTGTTTGAGTAGGAATATGTTAGTAATTAAATAGATAATGAAATAATAATGTTAACAAAATGATATTTTGAATGAAATAATAAATTTTGTTGCTAAAACAAACATCTCAATTAACAATTATAATGTAGATTCATTAGTGAAATGAAATAATGTTCCAAATGAGATCCCAAACTTGCCTAAATCCATCACAATTGGCAATTTGACATCCCATAAAGGAAAAGGATGTCTTTCCTCCTAGCCGCTCGAGCTCTCTTCTCTCTGCTTGCTTGATACTTTCGTTTAGGGATGGTAACGGATAGGGTATCCGGTGGTTTTGTCACTTTTTGTATTCGTATCCGTTTACTCTATCCAATATCCGTACCCTATCCGTATCCGATAAATTAGTATCCGTATCCTATCAGATATCCGGTATCCGACGGGTATCCGAAATACCCGAAATATCCGAAAAAATTATAAATATAGGATAGGGTATCCTATTTTATAAATTGGATATACCGGGTACCCGATATCCAATACCCACTAACTAAAATAAATAAATAAAATTATGATTTATTTATATTTTAAATTTCTTTTTTAAAATACAATAATTAAACATAAAGTAACTAAAAAATGATTATATATAAAAAATATAAATATAATTAAATAATTATACAGAAGACATTAAATTAAATGTAAAATATAAAAATTAAATAAATAATAGGGTATCGGATATCGGATACCCTAACTATCCGTTCATTTCGGACGGATATAGGGTATCCGAAGGTAATATCCGTATC
>QANZ01029950.1:22807-76721 GCA_003254925.1 Chamaecrista fasciculata | reverse complement strand
ATTTATTATTATTATTTGCGTTTACTTATATTAAACTTAATATTTTCTTTTTTTTTTTTGGCCAACAAACTTAATATTTTTTATACAGAGCAGATAAATAAAAAAAAAAGGTCAAAGTATAAATTTAGCCCTATATCTTTTGCTTATATGGGACCAAATTGACACTTTCACCTAAAAAAACTGAATTGAGGCTATCCAGCTTGGCAGCTTCCGTTTCGTTGTTTGTACACCAAACCTATTGATATTCTCGAGCTTTCCACTTTCATTTCCATAATCAGCAAGAACAGTTTGTGGAATTTTATTAAGTAACGAAGAAGCTGTTATTTTTATTTTAAAGTAACAGACCAAAAATTAATTAATTAATAAACTAAAAGAGTAAACTAACAATTTGGTCTTAAAAAACCACTGAACTGACAACCCTATCTCTAAAAGATCGAAATATACAATTTAGTTCTTGAAAATTTAAAATAATATACTAATTAGTCTTTTATATAGACTAAATAGTATATCATTTTTATCTTTTAAGAATTAAAAAGTATATAGTTTGAAAGACCACTGAGCTTACAACTCGACCATGAAAGATTAAAATGTATGATTTAGTCCTTAAAAGTCAAACGGTATACCGATTAATCCTTTTTATGAACTAAATAATATACCATTTTTATTTTTAGGAATTAAAAAGTACATGCTTGATCTTTCAGAGATTAAATATGTATTTTAATCTTTTAGGGATTGAGCTATCAATTCGATAATCTTTTATGGACCGAATTACTAGTTTACTCTAACTAAAACACACCCATCAAGAAAGACCAAGCCGCCTTGCCTTCTCACCAATCACCATCATCCTACCCTTCAAACTTCAAACTTCAAACCCATTGTCAAACTCCATCAAAACACATGCATTCCCTTCTCTCTCTCTCTCTCTCTCTCTCTCTCTCTCTAGACTTTTAAAACCTCTTTAATAATCTCTTCTTTCGAGTGCCTTACACATTTTGGATCAGTTTTTATCTTCCGATCCTAATTATCTCATACAAAAGCATATTGCGCTTTGATATATAGATTACCTTTTTATATATCTATCTTCTCCTTAAAGTGTTCTCCTCACCAGACATATATATATATATATATACATAACATACCCTTTACTGAGAAGAAAACCTTCTCTTAAAGTCTATCATATTCCTTATTTTTTATTATATACATAACACAACTAATTTTTTTTTTCCATTTCTTTCGAAGATGAAGAACTCATCACCAAATCTCCACTACCCATTAAACTCAGTTTCGAAGCTTTTCAACACCCAATTCCAAATCATTCGTTTCCTTTCCTTCCTCCTTGTTTTAGGCTGCGGAATCACCCTTGGAATCACCATAAGTTTCTATGTCAAAGGATGCAATTTCAGCCTTAATTTCACCCAACTCTATTTTCCTCCTCCACCATTACCATCATCAACAACACCAACAATTATTACTTCAAGTATTGAAATTTCGAATTCTAGTCATGTGGGGTTGAAGAATCTTCTAGAACCTCCTCCAGTGATGCATGATATGGACGATGAAGAGCTTCTATGGAGAGCTTCAATGGTTCCTAAGATCCAAGAATACCCATTTGATAGAATTCCTAAAGTGGCCTTCTTGTTCTTAACGAGGGGTCCTTTGTTTTTGGCTCCATTGTGGGAATTATTCTTCAAAGGACATGAAAGGTATTACTCAATCTACGTCCACTCCAATCCCTCTTATAATGGATCAGACCCAGAAAGTCCCGTTTTTCATGGTCGAAGAATTCCCAGCAAGGTTAGTTTTTTTTTTTTAAATAAATTTCTGTTATGTTCATTTGTTGACTCTATCTTAGCATCGATTGTGAATATGATTTGAAATGAAGTAAAAAAAAAAAAAATTAGAAAAATAAAGGTAGGATCTGAAAACAGAACATAACAGGGGAAGGTATAAAATTGATTTTTTATATTAGAAGTAAAGAATCCGTTTTGGTGTCCAATTAAGGCAAAAATACGTTTTCGTCCTCAAATATTACACCAACTGTCAGTTTCATCCCTAATATTTTTTTTGGTCAATTTCGTCCTTAGTGTTTCACATTTTGCTTACTTTTGCCAAATATTAATGATATAATTTACGTAGCTAATGACATGTAATATAAAATTGATAGATAGAAAAAGAAATTAAAATTTTAACTCATTGAAAAGCAAGATGAAGTTTGTCATTAATTAATTGAAAGAACTTAATGGACCGATGAAATTGACTAAAATGTGAAACATTGAGGATGAAATTGATAGTTGATATAAAGTTTGAGGACCAAAAGTATATTTTCGCCTTAATTTAATTTGGAAAGCACGAGAGGAAAAACAAACGCCATATGGAGGTTGAATAAGTGGAATTGGCCAAAGCGAGTATAGATAAGATCCATGTTTAATGGTAACGACCGACACACAATGGAGAAAATGTAAAGAATGGCCAAAAAAGAATTGATAACTCCAAATCAAAACCCATTTAGGCCCACATGACCTGAATTTCCAATAGCCAATAAATCCCACGCCTACTTGCATTTAAAATGTGGTACCTCAAAGAGGCCCCTAATAAAGACACCCCCAATTAAGTAAAAATTAGCAACATGTATTTTTTTTCTTAATCTAGAAGAGACATTATTTAAGATTAGGCTTAAGTGCACTTTTGGTCCCATAACTATGACAAAGGTTTCATTTTGGTCCCATAACTTTTTTTGTTGCAATTTTAGTCCCATAACTTCTCAAAAGGTTCCACCGTTAGTCCCTTGGTGAATTTCATCCATATTTAGCCGTTAAGTATGACGTGACATAGTGACTAGGATCACGATGTGGCAAAATAAGATGAAATGGACTGAAATAAGATCTATATGCAACATATTAAAACTTATCTATACCCAACCACAGTATATACAAAGAGTGGTACTTCCTCTTCCTCGTCAGCCCAACGAGATTTCCTCTTCCTCGTTCCGCTTCCCGATTTGTCGTCGCCGCCGCTTTGGTCGTGCGACTTTGGCTGAGGATCCCATCGACTTCGTCGGTGCCTTCTGCTTGAAGTCTCTTCTTCCCCACCAGATTGGTCCCTGTCAGTACCACTCTTTGTATGTATACTAATTAGACTTTTTTTATTAAATAATATATCATTTTTATCTTTTACGGACGGAAAAGTAAACCATTTTTTATCTTTTATGAACTGAATGTTTATTTTAATCTTTTATAGATCAAATTGTTAATTTACTCATATATCTTTATCTTTGGAAATTACGTGTTATCTTGACAAGTCTTTTTTTTTTTTTTGTTCTTTGATCAAAATTGTAGGTTTAGGATGAAAACTGAAACTTTTGAGAAACTTTTAAACTTGCAGGACTAAAATCGTAAGAAAAAATAAAAAATTATATTACAACTTACCTAAAAATAAGAAACCAAAAATACACTTTAACCTAAAAAAATCAATATCTAAATTAACAACATTCATTCATATAATTTAAGAACTAGAAGATGAGTTTTACTCCCGGTAACTACAATCAACAATAATTAATTAATCTTGATTGTGTATATAATTAAACTTGTGTTCATCATGCAGGAAGTATCATGGGGCAACGTAAACATGATAATAGCAGAACGTCGTCTTCTAGCAAATGCACTTCTAGACATCTCAAACCAACACTTCATTCTTCTCTCTGAATCTTGCATCCCACTCTTCAACTTCTCCACCATATACTCTTACCTTCTCAACTCCTCCTCCTCCAGCCACGTCATGTCCTACGACGACCCGTCCTCGGTCGGCCGTGGCCGCTACACCCACCGCATGCTCCCCCGGATCACGCTCCGGCAATGGCGCAAGGGCTCGCAGTGGTTCGAGCTCGATCGCCGGCTCGCGATTGAGGTCGTCTCGGACCGGCGTTTTTTCCCGGCTTTTGAGGAGAATTGTAAAGGGTGGTGTTATGCGGATGAGCATTACTTGGCGACGTTTGTGAGTGTGGAACATTGGGGGACTAATGTGAACCGGAGTTTGACGTGGGTGGATTGGTCTAGGGGTGGACCGCATCCGGTTCGGTTTTTGAGGCCTGAGGTTACTGTGGAGTTGTTGAGGGGTTTGAGAGGGAAGAAGTGTGAGTACAAATACATTAATGGTGGGAAGAATGAGACAATAAAGCATGTTTGTTATCTTTTTGCGAGGAAGTTCTCGCCTGGATCTTTGACTAGGCTTCTCAGGTTTGCTCCTAAGATCATGCACTTTTGAGTTTTCAAAAACCTTATATTAGTGGATATATATAGAATAGACAGATCAAGAAGAAGCAGCATAATTCGTTACCTTATAGTGATGCTACATACACACTCAAATTAAACCATTTCATTCATTCTTTTTGTAATTTTTTTTTCTAGTATGGACTAAGTTTTTGTAATCAATTCTAGTTACTATATCAAGACAATTTTCATGGACGAGTTGAAATGGAAAGTAAAAGAAATACATAGTTATACATCAATAATTGCATTGTATTTGTATATACAAGAAATGGAATAATTTTCCCATCTTCACCATCAGGCATTTAGCACTTGTGCTACCACATTGTTATTGGGATTAAGAAAATGTTAGGGTATGACATTATATTTATGTACGTACGTATCACAATGGAAATGGAAAAAATTTCATGGAAGAGATGAAATTAAAGGAAACAAAAAAAAAAATATTTATACATTGATACATCACTATTTGGGCGTACGCCTAAACGGCCCTCGCACCGGGCCTCTTCTCCTCTCCGCACCTTGCGAGACGCCCTCGAGTCAATCGGGCGCCCTAAGCACAAGTAGGGGCGGCCGTGATCCATCCTGGGTCTTGGCGCACGCCCCCATCATGACACGTGGTCACCCACGATTACCCCGCTCCGTAATCCACGCTACGGGAGATCGTGGGTTACTGACTTGCTCATACCCACGATCTCCAGTTTCTAGGCGCCCGCCTAGCGACACAACACGCAATCACCCACGATTGTCTTGCTCCGCAAATCTCGGCCTCCACCATCTTCGCTGGTGGGGATCGTGTCCAGTACGTGGTCCGCCCCGCACGCTGACCACCTCTCTCCTCCCTGCTCTATAAATAGAGCCCATCTCACCAGTTCAAGGTTAGCTACTTCTTACACTCTGAAATTCTCTTACTCTCTGATTACTCTCTTACTAACTTGAGCGTCGGAGTACACTTCGCAGGGCCCCCCTGTGAAGCTCTTGCAGGTTCTTGCTCAACACTTGGCTCTCGCAGCCCTCTCCGGTGAACTAGGTAAGTGCTAGCCATTTTCCAGTTTATCATTGGCGCCGTCTGTGGGGACTCATCTCCTCACCTGCTGAACTTTACGGGCTCTTACGCTCGTCCTCTATTGCTTTTTCTTTACAAAAGCTAACTCACCAACGTTTACCTTGTTGAACTAGGTGATCTCTACTTTTCTATGGCTCATAACGACTCCCCTCGCGATCCGCTCTTGGACGAACCCTCTGATTCCCAGGAGCACGCCACAGGCTCCCAGGAAGATCAGGAGCAAGAGGAACATCGAGAAGAGGGAGCGCCCTCTCGGGTTGCACCACCAACCGATATGGGCGCGACGGGCCAGACTTTCCAGGCCATGGACATTATGGCAGTCTTCCGTAGCATGATGAGGGAGCAAACAGAATCCCTACACCGTGAATTCCAGAGCCTCTCTGTTCACAGCACGCCTCAGGGGTCGAATCCCGGCCGCCGTAACACCACGGCTGCCTCGGCCCAAGAAACCGCACCTGCTGCTGGTCTCGAAGACGAGCCGGGCACCTTCATCCCCCAGAAGGGGCCGTTCGCCGTATCCATCCAGCGCGATATCGTACCTCAGGGCTTCAAGATGCCCGTAAAGATGGTACCCTACGAGCCAACTGCAGACCCAAATCTGCACTTGAAGGCGTTCCATGCAAACGTCCAACTGGCATCACTCACTGAAGGGAAGAAGTGCAAGCTCTTTCCTACCACTCTTGGTCCAGAAGGACTTCATTGGTACGCCCGCCTACCAGATTACTCCATACATAACTTCGACGAGCTGGAGGCCGCCTTCCTAAAGCGTTTTGCCACCAGTATTGTGTACAAGAAACCCTCCACGGTCATGGCGGACCTTATTCAGGGCTCCAGCGAGAGCCTCCGGGATTTCCTTAAGCGCTTCTCCGAGCGCTGCCACGAGGTGGAGGACTTAGAGGACAGCGTGGCCATCCACGCTTTCAAGCAGGGCTTACGCCCGGGCAACGTATCCAACGAGTTGGCGCTCGCCAACCCCAAGACCCTTGACGCGCTGCTGAAACAGGTTCGGGATTTTATTCTTAAGGAGGATAACCAGGTCGCCTCCAAGAGCCGCTTCAGCAAGCTGAAGGATATGCAGAACGCCCAGACAAGCACCCGGACTCAGCCCGCCAATGGGAATGGCAATGGGAGGTGGAAGAGGCACGACCGCTCTTCCAACTCGTCCCCAGGGGCCCAGCGCACGCCCTTCACGGGCAAGTTCCCGACATACCACATCCTGACTGTCTCCAGGTCAGAGATCCTGCGCGCCTGCGGATCCCTTGAGTTCTTTCCGGTGGCCCGGCCCCTCCCGGTAAAGACCGGTCGCCCACGCGACACAAGCAAACATTGCCGCTATCACAACGGCTATGGCCACACTACAGACGAGTGCATCTTTCTGAAAGATGCAATCGAGCAGCTAATCCGAGACGGCCACCTGGCCGAGTGCAAGCAGAAAAAGCGGCCGGAGTCTGATGGGGACGCCTCCCATCAGAAGAACAGGAAGGTCGCTGAGGGCGGAAGTGGCGGCTCGAAGCATTCTGAGGCGCCCGTCCGCAACGTCGTGAACACCATCTCTGGGGGTATACACATGCACAAGACCCCCCACAGCCGAAAACAAATCATGCGCTCCATCATGTGCATGCATTATACGAGCATCAAACGCTCACACGAAGACATCCACGCGCCTATCACTTTCACCCACGACGAGCTCAAGCCCGTGGAATACGATGAGCCTATGGTAATCACGGCGCGCATAGGCGAGATCGACGTACGGCGCGTGCTGGTAGATCAAGGATCCTCCTCAGACATCCTTTACTTTCACGCCTTCGAGCACCTAGGCATCCCATTGAGCGCCCTGAAGCCTTTCAACGAGCCTCTGATTGGCTTCGCCGGGACAAGGACGCCTGCCGAAGGGGTTCTCGAAACCAAGCTCACCCTCGAGGGTGACGGCGACCCGCCCAGGATGGCGGCTACATACGCCAGTTTCATCGTTGTAGCCGCTCCTTCAGCATACAACGCAATTCTTGGGCGCTCCAGTCTCAACGCTTTCAGAGCAGTGATCTCCACTGCCCACCTACTCATGAAATTCCCTACACGTTGGGGAACTGCGAGTATAAGGGGAGATCAACTCGAAGGTCGCCGCTGCTATGCCACAAGCCTGGCTCGCGTAATGATCGATCCCGGGTACCAGACCCGCCGACTCATGGAAGGGATTCCAGACTCCCCTCCCCCGGAGCCCGCCGGGGAGGACACAGACATGGGCACGTTAGAGATCACTGACCTCCGCGACGAGGTATCCCACACCAGTGGCTGACGCTCCTTCACTTAGCAACTACTTCTAGTGGGCGGATTAGCCGCCCGGCCTTAAGATTAGTTGTTTTTCATTTTCATGTCTATGTTTATTTCCCTTTCCTACAAAATGCTTAAGGCCCTCCTTACGTCATTTCACATGTACGCTCCGACCTACACATGGCGGACGCCCATTTTATTACATTAATGAAATCATTTATTCCATGAACTCATTTTTCTTTACAAGATCTCTTTACTTATATGCATTTTATCTGTCGTACTAGGTCGAGGGCGCACGCCCCAAACCTTCGGACACACTCGTCCAAATTCACTTCCCCGGGCACCCGGAGCGAACAGTGAGCATCTCTGCGGATCTACCCGCCCAAGAACAAGCCAGGCTATCTGACTTTCTACTCGCCAACGGCGACATTTTTGCATGGTCCGCGTCGGACATGCCCGGCGTCGACCCCCAGTTGGTCACGCACTCTCTCGATGTTGACGACCGCCCAGGAGTCTTCCAGAAGAAGCGCGTCCTGGGGCTAGAGCGGCAGCTCGCTGCCAAAGAAGAAGTGAACAAATTACTGGCGGCCGGGTTCATCCGGGAAACCAAGTACCCCATCTGGCTGTCCAACGTCGTCCTTGTCCCCAAGCCCAACGGCAAATGGCGGATGTGCGGCGCCAACACCGGACCTCAACAAGGCGACCCCCAAGGACCTTCACCCGCTCCCCAGCATCGATAAGTTGGTAGACAACACCTGCGGGTACGCCACTTTGAGTTTCCTTGATGCTTTTTCCGGATACAATCAGATCAAGATGAACCCCAAGGACGTCGACAAGACGGCCTTCATCACTGAACAGGGCATCTACTGTTACAACGTCATGCCCTTCGGCCTGAAGAACGCGGGCGCCACGTACCAGCGTATGATGGACAGGTTCTTCCAAGACAACATCGGAAAAAACATCGAAGTCTACGTTGACGACATGGTCGTCAAAACGAAGGCTGGTGGCGACCACCTCGATGACCTACAGGAGATCTTCCAGATCCTCCGCCACTACCGATTGCGGCTCAACCCCGCCAAGTGCGCTTTCGGGGTCGCCGGGGGCAAGTTCTTAGGCTTCATGATCTCCCAACGAGGGATAGAGGCCAACCCGGACCAGTGCCAGGCCATCATCGACATGGCGTCCCCAAAGACGTTAAAGGAGGTACAACGCCTCAACGGGCGCATAGCGGCGCTCCACCGCTTCTTGGCAAGATCGGGCGACCGGTGCTTACCCTTCTTTAAAACTCTTAAAGGAGGGAAGAACTTCACATGGACGGCTGAATGTGAAGAGGCGTTCCAGCAATTGAAGGCGTACCTGAGCAGGCCGCCTATCCTCACCACCCCTTTGCCCGGCAAGCCTATCTACGTTTACTTGGCTGCAACCGATGTGGCAGTCAGCTCCGTCCTGATCATCGAGGAAAAGGATGAGCAGCGCCCCATTTACTTCTCAAGTAAAGTCCTCACGGGCGCCGAGACACGATATCACCTACTCGAAAAGCTCGTGTACGCCCTCCTTGTTTCCACAAGGAAGCTGCGACCATATTACCAACAGTATGTGATCATCGTCCGCACCGACCGCCCTATGAGGCAGATCATTCACCAGCCCGACATCGCGGGCCGCCTGGTCAATTGGTCGATTGAGCTCTCCGAATTCGGCCTGACCTTCGAACCACGACGCGCCATCAAAGGCCAGGCTTTGGCTGACTTTGTCGCAGAGATGACGCCCGCCAATCCTACCCCCATCGTGTGGAACCTCTACATCGATGGGGCCTCATCCGCCAAGCTCCGTGGCGCGGGCGTGATTGTTGAATCCCCTGATGGTTACAGTATTGAACAGGCCATCGACATACGCTTCCCGGCCACGAACAATCAGGCCGAATACGAGGCGCTCATCGCAGCCCTCGAGCTCGCCGTGGGCATGGGCGCCCAGGACATCCACGTCTATAGCGACTCCCAGCTGGTGGTTGGTCACATGAAGGGAGACTTCGAGGCCAAGGAGCCCACCATCCTCAAGTACGTGGAAAAAGCAAAGTACATCCTGCGCCATCACATCCGGGCCGCCCAGTTCTCACACATCTTGCGTTCTAAGAACACTAGGGCGGACGCCTTAGCCAAACTGGCTTCTAAGCCAGATGCTCGGAGTCGCTCCTCCATCATCCGCACCACCTTAGAACGCCCATCAATCGAGGGCCCCATGGTCCTTGCTATCTCAACAACGGCTGATTGGCGAACGCCCATCATGTCCTACATCCGGGATGGCACCCTCCCGGCAGACAGAAACGAGGCTCGAAAGGTGGTGCGCCGGGCTGCGCACTACTTCCTCTGGGGGAATGATCTTTATCGACGAGGTCACTCCATGCCCTGCCTCAGATGCGTAGGGCCAAACGACGCCCGCCTCATCCTCGAGGAGCTCCACGAAGGGCTCTGCGGTTCACTCCAAGCGGCGCCCACCCTCAAACGCAAAGTGCTCATTTCGGGGTACTACTGGCCCACGATCATACGGGATGCCACAGCACTGGTGAAAACCTGCCAAAAGTGCCAGGAGCACGCCAATCACATCCATATTCCGGGTGCAGACATGCGCCCAATGGAATCCCCTTGGCCATTTGACGTATGGGGGATCGACATCCTCGGGCCATTCCCGACCGCCACAGGCCAACGCCGGTTCCTCATCGTCCCGATCGACCTTTTCACAAAGTGGATCGAGGCTGAACCGGTAAAATCGATCAGCTCTGCCCAGATGAAAACATTCGTCTTGCAGAACATACTGTCACGTTTCGGCGTCCCGCAGCGAATCATCAGCGACAACGGCCGCCAATTCATCAGTGAATCCTTCCGCGATTTCTGCGCCCAGTATGACATCTCCCTCGGTAACACTTCAGTCGAGCATCCCTCGACCAACGGCCAAACCGAGCTCGCCAACCGCATCATTTTAAATGGGCTGAAGCGCAGACTCGACAACGCCAAAGGCCGATGGGCGGACGAACTCCCAACCGTCCTCTGGTCCTACCGTATCACCCCTCAAGAATCCACAGGCGAGGCACCTTACACCCTCACGTACGGGTCGCCCGTCATGATTCCAGCTGAGACCGCCTTTCTCTCCGACAGGGTCTTATACTACAATGAGGAGGCAAACCGAGGCTGTCGAGCAATAGCTCTAGACGAACTTGAGGAGGTGCGAGAAAGCGCCAGCATCCGCCAGGCCGCCTACAAAGAGCGCATGGCCAAATATTTCAATAAAAGGGTCAAACACCGATCCTTTGACGTTGGCGACCTCGTTCTTCGCGATGTAGCCAACGACCGCCTGAACCGCTCGCACGGCAAGCTCCATCCCAACTGGGAAGGACCATACCGAGTCACCAGAGTTATCCCTGGTGGCGCGTACGTGCTCTCTACTTTGGACGGCCGCCGCCTGCCTAATACATGGAATGTCGCGAGCCTCAGAAAGTATCTCGACCGCACGGTCAACAATATCACGCTTTGATTTCATTTATGTATTTTCACATTTATGTAATCTCTTGTACGCTTTTACATGTTGCAATTACCTACTTTGTGTAACGATCGCCAATACACTACATCAATATAACTATGGCATTCTCTCGAATTTATTCGATTCATTTACATTCGCGTTTGTTTCAATTACTCTCGCTTAGGCACAGCCTAACTCACAACATCTCACTACACGTAATATTCGCTCCAAAGAAGAGCTCGAAGGCTGGAGGGACGCCTCCATACGCTTTCATTCTGGCGCTCCGCGCGCCCATGAGCCGAGAAGTTGCTCATACGCCATGCTGGTCCCTTACCTCTTGGCTGGCTAGCCCAAAAGTCCGGTCGCCAACTCAGTTGGGCGGACACACACCCACATACATACACTTGCGCAAATATCAAACACAACGGATATGAAATAACAGCAGTTGTAAATATCGCAACAATTGTAAATGGCCTTATGGCCTGCATTAATCAAGGCCGAAATGACCACCAACTTTGTTCAAAAGGGGCACATCCGCCCCATACAAATTAACAGTCAAAAGAAAAAAAAAAAGGAGGGCACACACGCCCAGAAAAATTCAGAACGGGGAACACCCCCGAGATTACAAGTACAGGATGACCTAGTCATCCAGAATCACTGGCCCATCACCCGGAGCGTGCTCGCCGCTGCCCTCCGCGCCACCACTGTCCGGGACGATCAACATTTGCTCGGCGTCCGGCTCATTGCCCGCGGTGCTCTGGACGTCCGCCGGGGGCACATAACCTTCATCCCCTGGTCTGAGAGGGGACCGCCCTTCCTGAACCTCCAGCGCGTGGATGGTCCAATCTTCCGGCAGATCAGGCATCGGCGTCCCGGGCTCATCATCATCCGCGCGCATCCGAATCTCCTCCCCGCCTCGTCCATCGGGCAACAACTCAAAGGTATAGTCGATGCCCGCCTCGTTCTGCCCCGGGTTCAAGAAGCTCAACTGCTTCCGGCAGTTCTCGAACCCCTGTGACGTGGCTTGGAGGTAAAACCAATACCACTGGCGGCGTTCGTCTCGGCGCGCGCGCTCTAATCTCTGGGCCTCCCCCGCCCAGTACGCCTCCAGCTCAGCTCTGGCGGCCGCAGCCTCCCCCCGCTGCACACCCGCCTCCTGCTCCGCCTTTTTCCTCCTCTCCCTCTCCTTCTTCTTCTCCTCCTCAAGCTTCTTCATCTGGGCTCGCCCGGCCTGAGCCTCCTCCACCGCCTTGTCCCTGGCAGCTTCCAGTGCTTTCAGCTGCTCAGCCCCGCCAGCCGCCCTGGCCTCCTCCCTCAGGCGGGCCACCTCCTTGGCTAAGTTGTGCGACAGCGTCTGCGCCGCATGACTGGCCACGGACGCCATCATACCATACGCTGCCGCATAATCCGCTGGCGGCCGCTTGTAGGCATCAGCCACCAGAGTGTCATGCCACTCGTAGGTACCATTGGAGTAGAGGCATTGGATGGAGGCAATTCCTGAAAATCGCCCGCTGAATGGTCGCGCCGGTAAATAGGAGAACTCAGCTTCCCCATCCTCATTCACTCGCCGGGCGTCCGGCATCTCCATCCGCGGGTTGCTTGGCCCGTCGCCATCTGGATGGCTCACCTTGATGAACCGATCCAATTCTTCATCGTCCCAGTGGATGAACTCCCCGGGATCTGCTGGTCGGACGACGCGCGCCCTCTTTGCCGGCGGCTCCTCCCTATCGGCCAGCCCTTTCCCCCTCCCATCATCCCTCCTCCCCCGCCCTGACGGGCCCCCCGCCTGCCTCATTCCTCCAGGCGCCAACACCGGTGGCCCAGCCCTCCTCCTCGATGGGCTCGCCGACACCTGCCCCGCGCCCCCAGACGCCGTATGAGCGCGGGACGAAGGGCCCGCACCCCTTGCCCTCCCCCCTGGCGCAACTGGTGGCGCCCTCATTCCCCCAGTGGCCCTGCCCTGCGCCCTCCCCGGCTCGCCACTCCTCTTCGCCCGGCCAACCGCGGCCGAGCTTCCGGCGCCCTGGGCTTCCGGCCTCCTCTGCGCCTCTTTCATTGCTGCAAAACCAATAACACACTCGTTAGACGCAGCCCAAACAACCAAGTCACACATGCAAAAGGAAAGTAAATGTTAGTGTTAGTTAAAATATTACATGTTTGTTCATAGTTTTTGTAAAACGAGGTTAGCAGCCTATCCGTCCGCCGCTCCTCCTCGCTCAGATGCCCTCTCTTAATAGGGCTAGTCCCCGTGATGGCGTCCGACCACGCCACTGGAAATAACGGGCGCCCATCCTCTTCCCTCACCCACCACGGGCGCTCAACGTCGTTGCGCACTATGGGGAAGTATATGTCCTTCCAGTTCTTCCAGTTACTTATACTGGCAGGAAACCCAGGTAGAGCACCCCCCCTTCCTCTGGATGTTCACCCGCCCGTTGTCCCCAGCCTTCACGGAGAACCAATACAAAAACAACTTCACAGTGAGCTCCCTGCCCACTGTCCACGCAGCATACTGCACAAATTTCAAACTCCTCCAGGCGTTCGCTGCGAACTGCGCTGGACAACAGTTGAGGTGATTCAGCACCTCCATCTCAAACTCTTTAAACGGCATGTCGGAATCACACTCTCGCAACAGGATTTCGTGTACGATGAACCCACGCGGATGAGTCCACCACATAGAATTGTTGCCGTCCCACACGTCGACGGCCATGCCGCTCCCCTCCCGGCCGGACCCTGGCCCAAAATACGCCACTTGGGCCGCCTCCAACTCTTCATCGGTGGCAAATTTGGAAGGCTCTGCTGGCGGCCCCGTGGTCGCCCTAACTTCGGGGTTCCCTAACCCCTCCGCGGCGTCCCACACCACCTCGTCACGCGCCATGATCAGGCGCTCCCCCTCGGCCGCCGACCCACTCAGGGGACCCGTTGGTTCTTCCCTCAACATTGGGGGCTCTCCCTCGGAACAGTCGGAGAGCTCCAGCACTTGCTCCTCCGACGCGTCTAATGTATCGTGTTCCACGTTTGATGGTTGCACGGTCGCCAGATCCATACCCCCTCTGTAGACAGTAAGTGCGCCCGCCCTTTCACTGGCTCTCCTTGCTAGTAACCTAGCCGCCCGCCGCACCGTTTCCTCTAACGACTGTCGAACCTCTTCCAAATCTACAGAGCTACTGCCCTGTGTAGTCAAACTACTAACTCTACTTAGTTCTTCACCTTCTGCTAACTCCCTAATGACCACCATGGTCTCTAACACTTGCCAGAAAAGTCAAAACACAAGGGATTAGGAGGTACCTGAAGACATAGTACGTTTGGTTGTTAGTTTGGAAGTTGAACAATTTGTGGCGCTCGCCCTGATTATCAACTACTGACCACTCGTACCCTGGATACCCTGCAAACAAAAAAGGAAGCACATGTCATCATGCCCGTACAACTGACGACCGACTCACTCATATACGGCGACCGCCCCACAAACCCAGAAAACCCCAAACGTCACCTTCATCAGAGGGTATGAACTCGATGAACAGTCACCCAGAAAACCCAGAAAAACCCAGAAACTCAACACCCTACACCCAGACCCACACCCATTTTTCGCTGACCTCACACTCACAAACTCGCACCCTACAGCGAATGACAACCACTCTGTTCAGACAACCAACCCATTTCCGCCGTCACCCACGACGGCCCAACACCTCCCAGAAACAAACGACACATCGACTTCCACACCGTCAAAACCTAACCCAGCGAAAAACAACACAGAATCGACAGGGAAGACTCACCAGAAAGCCTTTCGCTCGAACGATTCTCCTTCACGGTCACTTCTCTCCGTTTTCCGGCGACGGTTCTGCAACTCCGGCGGGTGAACTCTTCGATTTCCTCTCTTCTCTCTCCTCAAATCGCTGAAGTATGTAAAGATATAAAAGACGCTTCCTTTGGCCTTTTTATACCCTTGCGAGCGCGGCATACGAGGCGTTTTTTGTTTTTCAAATTTCTGCCTCCCGGGTAGCGACACGTGTCCCTGACAAGACAACCCTACCTACCACTTGCCCGCCCGCCATGATCCACTGACTTTCCATTTTCCCATTGAAGGTCGTCGTTCCTACTTTTTCCTCTGCGCGGGGGACAAGTACTCCTGCACATTTTGGGCGTTCGCCAATCGACGCGAATACACTGCCCAAGCACGGATCCCATCGCACGCTCTCCAAATCTGTCATCCCGCTCGCCTTAAGGAACAGTACGACGAACGCGCTCGTAGACTTCTTTAAGGAGGGACTTGTGATACATCACTATTTGGGCGTACGCCTAAACGGCCCTCGCACCGGGCCTCTTCTCCTCTCCGCACCTTGCGAGACGCCCTCGAGTCAATCGGGCGCCCTAAGCACAAGTAGGGGCGGCCGTGATCCATCCTGGGTCTTGGCGCACGCCCCCATCATGACACGTGGTCACCCACGATTACCCCGCTCCGCAATCCACGCTACGGGAGATCGTGGGTTACTGACTTGCTCATACCCACGATCTCCAGTTTCTAGGCGCCCGCCTAGCGACACAACACGCAATCACCCACGATTGCCTTGCTCCGCAAATCTCGGCCTCCACCATCTTCGCTGGTGGGGATCGTGTCCAGTACGTGGTCCGCCCCGCACGCTGACCACCTCTCTCCTCCCTGCTCTATAAATAGAGCTCATCTCACCAGTTCAAGGTTAGCTACTTCTTACACTCTGAAATTCTCTTACTTTCTGATTACTCTCTTACTAACTTGAGCGTCGGAGTACACTTCGCAGGGCCCCCCTGTGAAGCTCTTGCAGGTTCTTGCTCAACACTTGGCTCTCGCAGCCCTCTCCGGTGAACTAGATAAGTGCTAGCCATTTTCCAGTTTATCATACATGAATCATGGTATAAAATGGAATGCTTTGTTTACCATTTAGCATTTTGCCCGTGTATTACCACATTAATTTATAAGTAATTTTTAAATGAATTAATTAATTTAAGTTATATAAAATATATAAATAAAAATCTTTTAAAAAAATAAATATAAATATCAAATTATCAATCCACAGGTTCAATAGACTGACTTGCTAAACTGATAGGTTAGATGAGTTGAGCCAAAAAAAAGATGTACAGAGACCTAGGACACGAACATGATATGGACACGAACACAGTGACACGTCAAACTCTCAAAATTATATGACACGACACGACACGACATATATTTATATATATAAATAATTAAATATTCATAATTTTTAATGAAAAATTTTAAAATTATAATTTTTATTCATAATATATGTTATATATCTATTATTATTTTCTCTTGTATGTCTTGTTAAAGTTATAAAAAATTAATTTATATTTTAAAATTTATGAATATGTGTCGTATCGGTGTCGTACGAGTATCGGACACTGACACGTGTCTGACACGGCGACACGCCCTCGATATAAAGTGTTCATGCTTCATAGCTAGAGACCAAAAATGGGTAAATCCAACTTATCAAATTAGTGGGTTAATCATGTCAATTCCATGAGTTTGATCCAAATATCCAATTATTCACTTTCACGACTCTAATGTAATGGATACATAAAATAGTAATATAGCATTCGTAGCCTGAAAGGATATGGTATTATGTGACTGTCTGTATTTTTGACAAATGACACAATATACTGACATAAAAACAAGTCAAACATACATATATATATACGAAATAGTATGAGTAAATTACTAAAGTACCAAATTCTTTAATTAAATACGAAAGAATCATTTTGTTGGATGACACAATGAAATTTCACCAGCAAAAGGAGATGGTGACTGAAGAAAGCAAAAGTCATTCGTATGTCTCCTTTACTGGTCAAAAACGGCATCTCGAAACAAACGAATTCAACCAAGACACACATTTATGATAATAACAATACTGCTCAATAATTTCGAGAAACAGAAGCCTCCTCCACCTTCAATTAACGCTCCTCTAAACTCTTAATTAATTAGCGAAACCAACACTTTACTTAACAAAGTTAACCCACCCAGATTTTACAAATTAGAGATAACCTAATTTTTGGTCTTTGAATTATGACTGAGTTAACGATTTAGTCCGTAAATTATAAGACCAAATCAATCTCTGAATTTTACACCGCTGTCAATTTTTTAGTCCATAAATTGTAGGAAAATATAAATCACTCCCTGAATTTTATACTACTGTCAACTTTTTGATCCCTGAATTGTACAAAATTACGAATCAACTCAGGGATTAAAAGATTGACACTGGTGTAAAATTCAAAATCTGATTCGTATTGTAAGGTCAATAATGGTGTAAAACTTATGGATTGATTCGTATTTTTCTACCATTCAAGGACCAAAAAATTGATGGTGATGTAAGATTCAATGACTGATTTGTATTTTCTTACAATTTAGGAACCAAATCGTTGTTAACTCAATAATAATCTAGGGACCAAAAAGTAAGTTTTCTATGCATCTTCAGACAAGTAGGGTGACTCAGACACAGAGTCCGACGTGTCATGACAAGGCGACACCTGGACGCCACGTATCTCCTCAATCATCTGGACCACGTGGCTCATTTTTGGGCGTTGATCAGGCGAGGGTACAGTACAAGCCATTGCAATCTGAAGCAAACCCACCATTTCCTCTTCAATATCCTTATACCTCATAAGCTCAATATCAAATACTTCAGCCGTCCATTCTTCTCTCACCACTGACTGTACCCACCTCGGTAAATCCACAGGCCCATTAGGCCCATACCCAGGCCCAACAGGCCCAGTGGTTTCTACTACAGAGGGGTACTTTCCTGTGAGAAGCTCAAGTAGGAGGACACCGAAGGAGTACACGTCGGATTTTTGGGTGTGTTTTCGACCGTCGGATTCGGGAGCACGGTAGCCGTTGGATTTGGATGGTGGGAGTGCGAACGTGGAGAGACCATAATCTGACACGTGTGCGTTGCCGTGGGTGTCGATGAGGATGTTGGAAGATTTGATGTTACCGTGGGTGAGGTTAAGGGTGGGCTTGCATGAACTGTGAATGAAGGCTATGCCGCGAGCCACTCCAGCTGCTATCTTCAGCCTTGTGGTCCAGTCCACTGGTGTTCTCCCAGGTCCTCGGTTCCCTGTCACACAATTAATTAATTAATTAATTAATTAATTAATTCCAGTTTAACCCTTCAATTTCTCTAGAATTACGAGCTTGCTACTGGATTCTCAGATTTTGGATTGTAAAAAAAAAAAGAATAAATTAACAATTTAGTCCCTCAAACATCACCTAGTTGACAACTCGGTATAGTTTAGTCCTTAAAAATAATATACTAATTAGTTCTTTTTAAGTATTAATTAGTATATCAATTTAATCTTTTAGGGATTAAAAAGTATACCATTTTGATCTTTTAGAGACTAAATGTGTATTTTAATATTTTAGATATTGAGTTATTATCTCGGTAATCTTTCAAAAATCAAATTGTTAGTTTTCTTAAAAAAAAAATTACAAAAACACACTTTTAATTATTATACTTTACATTAATTTTCAATTTCTCTCCAATATTTATTTACGGTTGATTTTGTTTCTAAAATTTTATATTTTGATCAATTTTATTCATTGCTTTAATTTTAGTTAAATATTGACAAAATATTTTATGCAACTAATGTCCTATAGTATAAAATTTATCAAAAGAAGAAAATATAAATCCTAAGTTCCTAACTCAGAATAAAAAATATAATAAAACTTCAAATTAATTTATTAAAAAAAGTTAATCAAATAATAAAATAATAAACTTTAAAAAATAAAATTGACAATAATCAAACATTAAAAGTGAAACCAATAATTAAAAATAATATTTAAAATCGAATGGTGCTTTTGCCAATAATAATACAAGATCAAATAAAACAGAAGAGTTGGGCCAAAAAAAATAAAGCAGTAGACTAAAGTGGAGCGAGAAAGACCCAAAAGATTAAAAATTTGAAGGAAAAGACACTCGCTTGTTGCTTGTATTTCTCGAAGGATTCTCTCTTGATTCTAATTCCCATATGGCTATGATTGTTAAACTTGTGCACATTTACTTAACAATTCCATTGTCTGCAATTCCTAGGAATTGTATTTATTTAATAAAAATGTAGAGGAGAAAGTTCTGAAATGTTTTCTAAAAACATAAGTAATGAATAACATGGTCCAACTTCAGAGTTCGAAGTTGCCCCACATAACAACATAACAACTTGCAAGTTTAACAATACATAGCTATTGGCTGATTCATTTCATGCCAGTTTGGCTGCTTGAAGAACGTGACAAAGAAAACTATTGAGTGAAAAACCCAAAAACCCAACCCACTCAGTACTCAAGAAACACTGTTTAATTGACTTTTCCTTCGTCTGTTTGCAATTTTTATTTCATTGGGATACAACACAGCACAAATGTTGTGTTGTGGTTGAGGTTCTAAACTAATAAGGGTAAAATATACTTTCATGTTTCGTTGTTTCACTTCATTTCATTTTAGTATTCGGTGATTTAAAATATGACGCTTTAGTATACTGTGATATCTACTATTAACACTTTGGTATTCTAAATAATTTTTTTCGTTAGATTTGTATGGAATTTCGCACCTGCATCTCACATATCTTTCTAAAAATCAATTTTCTTTAATTTTTGACTAAAACAAAGATTAAAAAAATTTGAATTTTGAAAAACACTTATAAAATCTAAGATTTTTTAAAAGTATTTTTCGAAATTCAAATTGTGTTTGATTTTTGTTGTGTTCAAAGTTAAAAAAAATCAAGTTTTAACAAGAGAGTAATGTGATATCGATTTGGATTCCCAGATGGTTATAATCGTGCTTCTTCTGCTCGATTAACAGTAAACTTGTCCGAAATTCCTAGAAATTAAATTATAAAGAAGTGGATGAAGAATGTGATCTCTGACATCCTGATATTATATTCTAAAACAAGACCATCCATAAATGCATGGTCCAAGTTCATACTTGAACGGTTGAACCAGATCTAAATGGACCCCACATACTTTGCTCTTTTAATCCTACTACTACTACTACTACTACTACAGTACTACCCTACATGAGTGGCTATTTTGTTCATACCTGTTTGGCTACTAGGAAAACATAAGAAAATAAAAATCAGGACTAAAGTTCAGTTATGGTCTCTCACATATTTATTTAGTCTTTAATATATAATATATATCTTATATTATATGGTTCCACCCCTTTCTGGTCGTCCATGTTTAAAATTATAGTCTATGAAATTAAAAATAAGAGAAAATTTACTATTTGGTCTTTCTTTCTTTACTAAGTTAACAATTTAGTCCCTTATTTATTTTATATACATATTACGGGCACGCAAAGCCCCTAGTATATATATATATATATGTGTTTTAATATAATCCCCTACAATTTATTTTATTTTAACCATAGCCTTTTTATCCAATTTTCTAGCATATTAATGTCAATTGAGGATATGCTATAGATTATTAGTGAACGATAAAAAAATTAATTAATATATAAATAAATTTGATTTTCATATTAATAAGTAAAATTATAAAAGAAATCTAGAACTCTCATGTTAAATAATACAAATCTAAAAAATTATAGTAATTAATTTTCGAAAAAAGACTATTTATGTGACAATTAACATGATGTATTATTATCAACTAATAGTTTTATATATCTAATTAATATCATTCAATTGTTCATTTAAGTAAAACTTAGATAAAAAACTAAAATAATAACAAAATAATAAGAGATAAATTTTTTTTTTTAAAAAAAAGTAAACAAATGTGGGATGGAGATAGGATTTTACTTAAGTCTAATTATATGTTTGGATAGGGTGTAAATGGGGAATGGAGAGGAGAGAAAATGGAGAGGAGAGGAAGGGACCAAAAGGTAGAAAAATTATGTTTGGAAATTTTTGTAGGGAAGAGTGAGGTGGATAAGGAGGGACACTTGGCACCTCAAAATTCAAGGAAGGAGTGGACAGTTTTATAATTTTTTAATGACAATTATATCCTTATACTAACCAAAATTAACATGTGTCAACTCCATTCCATTCCATTACTAATAACTTCCAAACAAGATTAACAAATGTCCATTCTTTCCTCGTTAAAAACTCTCATACTCTCCTCTCTACTCTATTAGTCTTCATTAGTGTCCTCTCCTCTCCATTCTCACTAAAACAGCCGAACACATAGTCTAAAAATCAAGATAGAACCCACTCACGAAAAACTCTGGGATCAATTGAAATTTTTCTCCACCTATTCTGAGCTAAAGAACGAAAAATGAAGCAGTAGAAATCAAACTGTAAATAAAACCATATAGAATTATAGATCTACGTACCATGAAGAAGCCAGAACAGACTCCCATTGGGCATGTAATCATACACCAGCAATTTCTCCTCCGCCGCAAAATAATAAGCTCTCAAGCTCACAATATTTTGATGCCTCAATCTTCCCAAAACTTCCATGTGTTGTTCGAACTCTTTCTTCCCATTAATCTCAGCATCCTTCATCCTCTTCACTGCGACCACATTTCCATCTTCAAGAACAGCTTTGTATGCCGTTCCAAACCCACCTTTTCCTAGCATTTCCGCCGAAGCTCGAAGCAAATCTTCGAGCTCGAATCTCTTCATACCCTCGAAGAACACCATTTGATGACCCCTTTCGAATCCAGGTTGAGATGAATACACGATTTTCTCGGTTTCAAGAATAGATTTCGATAATTTTTTGATTTTCCCCTCTTTTTTCAGTTTTGAGGTAGAGAAGTAGCAGTAGAGAATGAGGGATACTGCGAAGAGAATCAAAATGTCGCCGAGTATGATGGCGATTAGGGTTACGGGGCTTAATTTCGGAGCTCCGTGATGATGGTGATGATGATGGGTTGTGCTATTTGCAGATTTCGAAGGAGGCATTAATGGCGATGCGATGGCTCCTTCAGATTGGGGTTTTTTGGGAATCGCGTGAGTTTTTGTGCATTTTTTTACCAATGGAGCTCCGCAAAGAGACGGATTCTGAAAAAACGACGATTCGGGGAAACCGGAAACCGATTTGGGTATTTCGCCGGAGAATCGGTTACCGGAGACGTTGAAGTCTACGAGATTGGGAAGATTCAGAACCGGAATGTTGCCGGAGAACTCATTGTTGTTTAATCGGAGAGTGAGAAGGTGAGTCAGTTTGTTAACCGTCGCCGGAATATTCCCTGACAAGTTGTTATGAGACAGATCGAGACGGTTCAAGCAGTTAAGTTCCGTAACCGTCGCCGGAAAATCACCGGAAAATTGATTGTGCGACAGAAACAGAAGCCTGAGCGATGTCAAATTAGAGAGAATCCGGGGGATTTGACCGGAAAAACGGTTACGATTTAGGCTCAGAACTCGAAGGTGAGTGAGAGAAGCTAAGGGTTCGATGGAGCCTCGAAGTTCGAGATTCTCGAGTACGAGACGCGAGACTCGGCCATTGAAGCAAGAAACATAAGTCCAGGTCGAAGAACATGGGTCGGTGGTGTGGTTCCAAGATTTGAGGTTATTTTGAGAATCGGAAGCTGATTTGAACGCCATGAGAGCATTTAAATCTGGGTTTGTGGATGCTTTTACGATTAGAAGGAAATGGAAAACGAAGGAGAAGAAGGTAGAAAGTAGAATGAAGTAAGAGGGTAACGCCATTTTTGGTACTGATGAGACAGAGACGAAGCAAGAGGAAGAAGAAGAGAGTGAAGGAGTGAGAATGTGAGATAGTGACGCGGGTTTGTTTGTTTGTTTGTATTTTAACTGAAAAGAGAAACTGAAAAAAAAAAAAGAAAAAGAGAAAAGGAAGGAAGGCAGAGAGTATTCACTGTTGAATGTTTAATGTGTAATTAATAAGCAAATGAAGGGGCCTAACGGTAAAATAAGGTAATGTGATGATAAATTAACTTTTTTTTATTATTCGCTTTGTTGACTGTGTTTAATTTGTTAATTATATATATAACAGTTAATTTATTGTCATATTGTCTTAATTATATTATTATACTTTTTTGACAAAAGTATTAGTATTATTATATTCTCTCTGTCCCAAAATACTAAGGAAATGATTAATTTATCTAAAATGAAAAAAAAATAAGATTAAAAGACTAAATTGTCCTCATTAAATTATTTCTAATTACTCTCATTAATTCAATATCTTTGACTTTTAATAGGGATAGAATGATAAAAAAATAATTAATGCTCTCTTGATTTTGTAAAACATCAGATATTTTGGGACAAAAAAAATTCTCAAACAAAGTAAATATTATGGGACAGAGGGAGTAGTTAATTTCATCTTTAATATTTCATATTTTGGTCAATTTTATTATTTATTCTTACTTTAGTCAAATATTAACGACGAAATGTACGTTGGATAATGATATGAAATGTAAAATTAATAGAAAAAGCAACTGAAATCTTAACTCATTGAAAAACATGATGCAGTCTATCGCTAATTTATTAAAAGAAGTTAGTCAAATAATAAAATTAACTAAAATAATAAATATTAGAGACAAAATTAGTGCTTTTGTTTAATTTTTTTTATTAGAAATTATATTATAACAGGAACAGCAAAGCCAGGGAGGTCCATAAATTATGCAGCAAAAAAAAATCTTTGTTGCCGATGGAAGAAGGTAGAATGTTATTGAGATGCTCAAAGTCAAAATCTTTCAATGCGTTCCACCCTTTCTTTGCTTCTCTACAAAATGAATTGAAAATTCAGTAAATTAAAATACATAAAAATTATTATAAAAACTTGGTCAAAAACCTCATCTTGGTCCCCTAATATTTACTCCAAATTCTATTTTGGTCTTTAATCTCTAATGTTTCTTAATATGCTCAATGATTGGTTCTTAAATAGTAAATATATCCATATCTATTTCATTTCAAGCTCAAATGCGATGAAATCGAAGTTGCATGTCACTCTTGATTAGTTCTTTCTCTACCAGCTAGGACCATCGACAAACGAGGTTAAATTGAGTTTGAAATTGAGACTGAAATTGGGTCTTGTTTTATGAAGATGGTCATATCTATCTCGTTTCAAGTTTAAATGCAACGAAATCGAAGCTTCGGGTTACACTTGACAACTTTTTACTCTATCTAGTTGGTGACGTCGACAAACAAGGTTAAATAATATTTCAAACGTGGGTTTAGTAAAAAACATCAATACCAAATTTGGGAATATTATTTAATCTTATTTGCCGATGACCCCAATTGAACAAAAAAATAGCTCAAGAGTAACTCATAAATTTGATTTCAATACATTAATATTTAAAACAAACGAGATATCACAAACTTTATGAAACGAGAGGCCCACTTTTGAGTTCGATTTAACCTCGTTTGTTGACAACCCCAATTGAGAGGAGAAATGGTTCATCAAGATTTACGTCTAACTTTGATTTCTTTGCATTCATACTTGAAACGAGTGAGATATGATCATATTCAGTAGTTATGGACCAGAACAGAATTATTGCAAAAAATTAAGGACTAAAACATAACAAAAAAATATTGGGGAAAAAAAATGAAATTCTGACCTACAAAATTTTATAAATATGTTAAGAAGAAAGATGGCAAAAATATCTCTAGTTCTCAAATTTTATATTAATTTTTAATTTTATTTTTAAAATTTATTTATTGTTAATTTTATCTTTAAAATGTTATATTTTAGTAAATTTTATTATTTACACTAAATTTATACAATAAATTAACATTAAATTTGACATATAATATAAAATTATTAAATCCTGACTCATATTGAAAATTGTTTAAATTTTATTTTTAATTTATAGAATGCAATTAGGACAAAATGATAGAATCCACCAAAATGTAACACTTTAAAAACAAAATTAAAAATTAATATAAAATTTATAAGCCATATAAAAATACTTTAGCCAAGAAAGATTATTTATGACATAGTTATATACTATAGTAGTTCTATATGTATGAATGGCATGCAAATACATTTTAAATTATACATTTATAAAAATATATAAATTACTTAATTTAAAATTTTTTCCTTTAATTAAAGTTATTTTTATATTTATAAATTATTATAGAAAGAAAATATTAATGAAACAAATTTGTTACAGAATTAATAATTTTTGCGGATGTCATTCTATATTATTATAGAAGGAATATAAAAGAACTTCTATAAGAAATTAGTCAAATTACGTGACTATTTATATACCATAACACATATCAATACGGGTTAGTCTAAGATGCAAAGTTTAATTCTTAACATAGGATACAATTGCTGATGTGGCATGATTTTAGATATAATTTTGGAAATCAATGATAAGAAAATTCTAAAATATATATAATAGTATAGATGTAATTACTTATAATTGATTTGATGTAGTATCACATCATTATGTTAAGTCCAAGTTTTTTGCAACATAATCAGAGTCATTTGTTGAAAGTTAAAAAGCTAAGGAACATTTTTAATTAAGGTTCGCTTTAAATTGAGTCCTTTGCCTTTTGTCCATATTAATTCACTTTTATCTTGTAAAGAAGGATTCCCACTTTTCCTGCAACAAAACTATGAATGAAGTAAAAATGTAAAACTGGTGAGCTTGTTAACAAACAAACAGAAATTGTTGTGGCACATGAGAAGACAAATCTTTAAGAATAATACATAT
Organism: Chamaecrista fasciculata; assembly: GCA_003254925.1. Lineage (NCBI taxonomy): Eukaryota > Viridiplantae > Streptophyta > Magnoliopsida > Fabales > Fabaceae > Chamaecrista > Chamaecrista fasciculata. Next base: position 51,003 of record QANZ01029950.1, on the reverse strand, counting down.
AAAATATGTTCCAAACAAATAGAAATATATAGTTCCAAAATGTACCGAGAAGTGACATGATACATAAGGAGATTAGAAAATGACAGACAGATTAAACCAAAATTCTGAGACAGTACTAATCATGAGAAAAAGCTCCTTCCTGAGAAAGTAGCTTATCTGTAGAAGTTTTTGGCTCTCAGAAATCTTTTATAATAGAAAAAGAGAAGAGAGATAAAATATGTTCAATGAAATTTCACATTGTCTATAGTGAAGAGATTTTAAAAATGTCATAATTAAAATGTGAATAATAATAATAAAAAAAGAAACATAAGTCCTGTGCACCCCATATTCATGATATAGAGATTATGATAATCTTTTTTTGTGAAAATTGTTTCTTTTTGGCATTATTATTTTTTAATTGCTTTTAAATGTGTTTAGGAATGCTTATGGGTAGAGTTTGGATAGATTAACATAATCCTCATTCTCGGACCTGTAAAAAATTAGGTGAAAGTTTACTTTTGGTCTCATATTTTTTGCTCAGGTTGTAAATTTGATCACGTATCACTTTTGACTACATATTTTTTGATCAGGTTGTAGAATTAGTCTCAAATTTTTACAAAAAGTTTTACAGTCAGTCCCACCTGACCCAAATATATAACACTAATTTTGCATCTGACCTAAAGATATAAGGTCAATTCTGCAACTTAACCAAAAGATATGAGACCAAATCTACTACATAACCCAAAGATATTGGACCAAAAATGCAATACGGAACCAAATCTGCAACCTAAACTAAAGATATGATACTAAGAGTACAACTCAAAAAGTTATGAAACCAAATTGAGACATGAACAAAAATTATGAGACAAAAAAGTGCATTTTGGCAAAAAAAAAAAAAAATATTATTTCCATCTCCAGACTCATTTCCCAAACCCAATGGATAAAATTTCCCAAACCGAAGGATTATGAAAATTTTGATCATGGTGTTTTAAATCGATTTAATGTCCTATCTTGTCTACATTAGTATTTTTGTGCAATACGAAAATGAATTTGTATTAATGAAATTTAGTAAAGTTGATAGATAGTTAGGTTATTTAAGTATGATATTTTGGATTTGAATTGGACTATATGTATAAAAAGAATAACTTTGTTCATAGAGACAAAACTTACTTAAGTGATTTTTATGCAGCATATGGGTTGTGGGTAAGTATTTTCATGGTTCTGTGTGCAATAATGCAGTGTCCACCACTCAGCCATCAAGGATCTGGAAAGGCATTATGGCTAATAGTGCAATTATTCATGATCATCTGCGTTGGAATGTTGGTACGGGATCCATGATTCCTCTTGGTTCTATGTTTTGGTGGCCAATCCTTCCTTCAAAGCCGATAGAGTTACAATTTGTTAGTGACCTTCGCGTTTCTCCGTCCGGAAATTGGAATTACGACCGGGTCGTTCAGTGTGTTCATCCTTCTTTGGTTGACAAAGTTTTTAATACTCCGCTTTCAGTCAATAATGTTCCCGATCAGCTTGTGTGGGCTGGTTCTCCCTCTGGGAAATATTCAGTGGCTTCAAACTACTCCTGGCTGCTTCTTAATCAGGCGGCCTTGACGTCCTTTGAGAACTTAGAGTTTCGTTGGGATGTCTTTTGGAAGATTAAGGTTCCACCTAAAGTGCTGATGTTTGTCTGGCGTCTTCTTTATAATGCAGTTCCTACTACTGAGTCACTAAGGATGCACCATCTCTTGATTCAGGGGGGATGTGTGTTTTGTGATCATGACACTGAAGACCGCGAACACTTGTTTCTTCGATGTGCTTTTTCTAGAGCGATATGGTTTGGGGCTTTACCGCAGGTGCTCGGATCTCTCACGCAGGCGACTGGTTTTAATGATTGGCTAAGTAATTTGCTCGATTCTCCTACGGGGGATCCTATTATGTCTTCTATGGGTTTGGTCTTTATGATCCTCTATACTATTTGGACAGCTCGGAATCGAAGAATTTTTTATGGAGTTGTTCCAGATCCGGTTTGTGTTCTTCAGCGTGTGCTTGCTTCATGGGATTCTCTCTTGTTAGCTCACTCGAATACAAAGGATGTGCTGCTGGGGCCACAGAAAATAGGCTCTAAGATAGTCTGGTCATCTTGCACAATTTCCAATCACCGTGACCCTACTATCTTCCTTCTGGATCGAAAGGTTAGACAGACTGCTACGGTTTATTTTTTGGTTTTTGTGCAGGGCAGATGTACTCTTCTTGGAAAGCGATCAAATAGGAATGGTTTTGATAGGCAATTGTTCGTGCTCATGGTTCTTAGAGAGATTGTCATGCATCAGTTCCGGGATTCAAATAGGACAATTTATTTTGCTTCTAACAAGCCAGGAGTACTTCATTCTGCCTTGGTTTTCCAGTCTGTCAGATCCCTGCTGCTTCCGATTACGAAGGATATTTGCGCTTTACTTCCTAGGGGATTTAATATCTTGCGGCACGAACTTCGGCTTGAAGATTTCTACCGTCACTTTAAGGCGTTGGCTCCTATCCCGGTTGTTATGCTAGGGTTAGATTCCTTTATTCCTCTTTAGTTTCTGTTGTTGGTATCAAAAAAAAAAAGTGATTTTTATTCCTCAAGATAAATAAAAAATAAAAAGATTCAATTTAAGGGTACCACTTAATTTTTACCCAAAAAAACAAAAAGATTTTGCTAGATTTTCTCTCTTTTCCATCTTCTTAAATTATTGATATTTTCTCTATTATATATTTAGTACCTTGTTCAAATTTAGGAAAAAAAAAAAACAAAACAAAAGGTTAATTTTTTTTTTTGTGGTTACTAAAAGGTTCATTCGATCTTGTAGAATTTTTTGAAGGATTGCAGATTATTTTAACAATATCTGTGTCGCGCAACTCAATACATTGTATATTAATATTACGGTTAAAGGTTCATTTTGGTCCTAAATGTTTGTTCTAATGTTCATTTTGGTCCATTATGTTTCAAAATATTCAAATTGGTCCTAAATGTTTGCAAAATGTTTCATTTTGGTCCCAACAATTGAGTATGGCTTGCTTCAAGTTCAAACATGATGAGTTTAGAGCTACATATTGTTCTCGAAGAGTACTTTTTCTATCCAGTTGGAGCCGTCAGCAAACGAGGTCAAATCGGTCCTAAAAGTAGTCTTCCCGTTTCATGCTCAAACAAGCAAAGTTAATCATATCTCTCTCGTTTCAAATTCGAATGCGACGAATTCAGAGCTACGAGTTCCTCTTAACAAGTCCTTTGAACTTGAAATGAGAGACGAGAGAAATATGATAAAATTCAATAGTTTGGGACCAAAATGAAACATTTTACCAACATTTAGGACCAAAATGAATCATTTTGCTAACATTTAGGACTAATTTGAATATTCTGAAACATAATGGACCAAAATGAACATTAAGGCATACATTTAGGACCAAAATGACCCTTCGACCTTAATATTACTATATTTGTATTCTTTAATCCTCCAGCTACAAAAAGAAATACAAAAACAAAACTTCCTAACAAAACAAATCAAATGTATGAAGTTACTGCACTAGTTTCAATTTCATAAATAATTGTTATTTGCTGTACTGAATATGCTTAACTTTATATTTTTTTAAGAGTTGTCGTGGAAGAGATCTCCAGAAATTATGCAGAAAACTAAAATTTGTTGGAATGTTAATGGTGTGCTCACTGCTCGAGTTCTTTCTAGCCACCTCTTTGTTTTCTCCACAAAATCAAACATACTGTTTTTTAAATAAAACTCACTAAATAAATTAAAAATTAGACCAAAGTGCAAATTTGGTCTCATGTCTTTTGCTCAGTTTTCAATTTGGTCTTATAACTTTTTTTGTTGCACTTTTGGTCCCATATCATTTAATTAAGTTGCAGAATCAGTCATGTATCTTTGCAAAAGGATGAACCGTTAGTTGGTCATTCTATAAAAATATGGGACCACTTCTAAACCTGACCTAAAGATATGAAACAAATTATGCAATTGACCCAAAGATATGAGACCAAATCTATGACAATAAAAGATATGAGACCAAATTGGGACCTGACCCAAAGATATGAGACCAATAGTGCAACAAAAAAAGATAAGGGACCAAATTGGGAACTGAGCAAAAGATATAGGACAAATTTACATTTTGACCTAAAAATTATCATATAAATCTATTGGATTTTTTTTCATAAAGCCGAAGATGAAGGAATCTCTCCAGTTAATCATTCACTTTATCTTAAATTAAGTTCTGCCTTTAAGTATGGTTTGTGCGATTTTTTGGGTTTAGAACAACTTGTCTGTTGAGAAGTGACATATAACGAGATTAGAGAAAAAACCAACAACCCTATGAATCATGGGAAAAAAGAAGCATGTTTCTGAGAGATATCATCTAATGTAGTGAAAAAGACAATAATTTACATTGAAAAACTTGAATTCAACTTCTTCACTCCATCCTGCTAAATAAAGGGAAATTCTATTGGTAGCTCGAACTCCCCATTTCCATTGGAAAAGTTACCTCTGAGATCTGTGTGACAAAATCATTCTTTTTCTTTTTTAAATTGAACTTGCACAAATCTTAATAAGATCCACCAGACATAAGTTTGAGTGTTGAAACACTTGATTAGATAGCACTCTTCTTTTCGACAGATTTGGATCCTCTGCATTTTGGTGCATTTTAGAGGAAGAAAAGAAGCAGTAAAAAGAGAAAATGTGAGCCTTACACATTTGTTATTTCATATGGGACCTACACTTTCTCTTTTTGCTTCTTTTTTTTCAACTTTTAAAATGCTCAACAAATGCAAAGAATGAAAACTCGGAAGGTTGGTCAAGTTGGTAAGAAGTTGACTCATAACCCATAAGGTTGTGAGTTCGAATCCCGTTCTCGATGTGATGGTCTTGTTGTTAGGCGATTTGTAATTAAGTACCTTTGTAAGCGCTCATAAGCCTTGAGGCATGCTCTGACCTTGGTGAGCTCTCGGAACTCAACTCACCTAAACTTTTGATTATAAAAAAAAAAAGAAAAAAAAAACACAAAGGATCCACTTCTTTTATTGGCTTAATTGTCATCTGGCTGAAAAACTACTATAAGTCTGATATGCTACTGTTTGAGTTTCACGAGATGGAGATGTGGGTGGTGAAGAAAGAACAGGCAAAGGAGGTATCTCCAAGGACTCCAAGCTTCCTTCCATCATATCCACTACTTTACTCATTGCTGGCCTATTTGAAGGATCAATTTGTATGCACCATAAACTCACTATCACTATCTTCTTAATTATTTCTTCATCACTTTCACCTTTAACACAATGCAATCCAAGCTCTTGATTTGAAAGAAGACGCTTGTGAACCCAACGAGGCATATATACATCACTTGAATATTCAACTTCAGCATTCTTATTCTTTCTTCCCCCTACCATTGCTAACACCATCATCCCATAACTATAAACATCAGATTTATGAGACACCCCACCAAAGTTCCTAGAGAAAACCTCAGGAGCAATGTATCCTGCAGTTCCTCTTGCCCCCAACAAGGATATGATACTATCTTTTCTCGGGCAAACTTTCGCGAGTCCGAAATCCGAAATCTTCGGACAGAAATCCTCATCTAGCAGTATGTTATGAGGCTTTATGTCAAAATGCAAAATTCTAGTGTTGCAGCCTCTGTGTAAATACTCTAATCCTCTAGCAACACCAATGGCAATATTGTATATAGCTTTGGAGGTTAATTGAAGATTGATGAGCTTGGATGACACTACCTTTTTATCTTCTTCATATATGTACTTCTCAAGAGATCCATTAGGCATATACTCATATATTAAAGCTCTTTTGGATCCTTCTAAGCAAAAACCCAGCAAGCTAACAATGTTAACATGAGAAGTGACACTAATGCTGGCAACTTCATTGATGAATTCCTCGCCATTATTACTTTTCATTTCTTTTAGAATCTTCACCGCGACGAGGCTTCCATCGCTTAACTTGCCTTTGTAAACACTAGCAAATCCTCCCTGGCCTAACTTGTTACTGAAGGAATTTGTCATTTTCTTTACCTCCAAATAACTGTACCTTTTGGCTGCAAGGTGTCCATTTTCTTGAAGAAACTTCTCAATTATTTGGTGGGTTGGGTTGTCTTTGTTGTAAAAATGTCTTCTCAAGTAGAAAGCTAACACCATCAGAATTCCCAGTGCTACAGAAGCCGAAACAACTGTAGAATGTACACACACACAATGAATATTAGGAGGAAAAGAAAAAGCTGTTTGAAATTTTTAATACTCTTGAGGTTTGAGAACTTAGATTTGAATGGCTTTCCGTGGATTATAAAATTGGGGAAAAAAATTACCTCCTGCCACTATAAGCACGACCTTTCCAGTTTTCTCTGCAAAGTCATCAATAATATATATCAGCAGACATAACATTAACCCAAAAAATTTGACCTCTTTGAATAGTTAACATCCAGGAAAATTTGACAAAAGTATAATAATAAATTCATAGTTTAATCCTCAAAAGATGATAAAATTTTCAATTTAGTCCATGAAAGATGAAATTATAAGACTTAATCCCTGAAAAATATAATTACAATCAATTTAGTCCTTTTGATAAGATATTAATTCAAATTTAACCGTTAATATAATTTTTTAACATCAACTATTAGGTATAAAATCAACAAGTTTTAGAATCACATTAGATTTGTCATTCAATTTTAGTCAATATCTTTAACAAAATGACTAAATTGATTGTAACTGTATCTTTCGGGGTACTAAATCTTGTAAATTTATCTTTTAGGTCTAAATTAAGAAATCTTCCACCTTTCACCTTACAGGGACCAAAAAATCATTAACTTACACAAAGTATAACATACCTTTGGCACAGTAAAACCTGCCCTTGGAGTCAACTCGACACTGCCCTCCTTCAACATAGTAACAATTAGAACAATCATGAGATATTTTGATTCCAACCCAAATATCCCCAGATGCGAAATCAAAAGGGTCACCAATGTCTGAAAGATGAAGCTTCATAGCATCGGTGGCATTCGTGATCGGTAGCTGAATCGCTGAACATGATTTGAAGATGCTGAAGGACTCATCACTAGCATCAGTCACTGAATTTTGATAGTAGATATCTTCAGAAGGGCAGCTTGAATAGTTGGAGAAAGAAGACTGAGAAGGTATCACAGAAGAGAGACTATGGTTGCATTTGAAGAGGGTCACATTATATCTCATATAAAAAGAAGCAAAGGCAGAGTTTGTAAAAGGAAGAACATAGTTGAAAACTTTACATCTCCTTGAAAGCAAAAAGTCATGGAGATCATTGTCTCTGATTGTAAGAGTAAATGGGCCAGGGCCAGGGCCAAGGTTAATGTCAGAAACATCAAACCAATTTTCATTGCTCTTGATGGATTTTTTGGCATCTGGGTAATTATCATCACATCCATGTATGACTAATAAGCCACAATCTGGGTGATCTGAGGTGGTAAAAGGGAAATTAATCTTCCCCAGATTTCCACAATTGAATGAAGATGGGCACTTTTCACACAAGACTTGTTGCAAAAGGTATGAAAGTAAGAGAAAGTAAAGAAACACTTGAATTGAAGAATGACATACCATTGTGAATTTATCAAAGGACAGAATGTAAGTGAACTGATTCAGGAGGAAAAAAATATAAACACTTGAGTAATTGGAATTTGCTTTACATCCCTTCTTGGCGAAATTGAGAAATGCTAGTGGGAAGAAAGTGCAAAAGACTTGAGATTGAGAGGATTAAGAGAAGGTTTTCTTTGAATTTGTTTGTTGACTTGGAATTTGGTATGTGAAGACAATAGGAAACAGAATAGAAAAGTTGGACAAGGAAGGGAGAGGTTGACTAAGTCCTGATTCACTTCAGTCCAAACATTTTTTTTTTTTTGGAAAGTACCTAAAATATTACTTTTTTAATTTACTTCCATAAAAGATTAAATTTAATTTCAAAAATATTTTCCCAATCTTAATGATTCTTTGACCTTCCGACAAAACTTATTTTAAAGTAATCAATAAAAGAAAATGATATAGAACATTGAAGTGTTCCAATACTCTGTTTATACCCATTAAATAAAGATGAGAGAATATTTTGTTTGATTTTTTTTTTTAAAAAAAAAAGAAAGAGATAGGCATATAATAACAACATTTTGGAGTAAATGATCTAATGAGTAGCAGTTTACTCCAAAATGTTGTTATTATATTATTGTTGACCTAATCCAAAGTAGTACTGTCGTCTGTTACAAGTTTCCAAAGTTTACAAATTTAAAAACTTGTTAGGATAAAATTTGTTTAAGCCAAGCTATTTTAAAGGAAAATGTGACATTGACTGCACTTTTATTATTAATTTAGAGAAAATTCATCTAAAAATTAACTATTTTGATCGAAAGAATATCTATAAGAAATTCATCTTAGCTACTTAAAAAATTCTATATTTTCATCTTTGACATAAATTTTTAGAAAACATCTTTGACAAATATTCTATTTAGTTACAACTTACAACTTACATGCCAATATTATTGAGTAAATTGAGATTATATAATCTCTGTCCCCAATTCTTTCTTTGTAAAAAAAATTATATTTAAATTAATATTTTGTTGGCAAAAGTACTAATTTCTTCCCCAATCTTTACACCAACTATCAATTTCGTCTCCAATCTTTTTTGCAATCAATTTCATCTCCAATGTTTTATATTTTGGTCAATTTTATCCTTTGACCAATTTCTTTTAATAAATTAACGACGAACTGCATGTTGTTTTTCAATCTGAGTTTGAGTTTGAGTTTCTTTTTCTATCAATTTTACATTACATATCTGTCGAGCCTCGACACTCACCTCATCTACTAAATAAAGGGAAGAGAAAAAGAGAAAATCACACACAAGAAATTTAACGTGGTTTGATGCCTCAAGACCTACTTCACGGACAAAATTACAAACTCTCCTCAATACAATTTTTGACCATAGAAAATTGTAAACTCTCTCTCACAATTATCTCTAGCCTAATATATATCTCTTCCTTTCTTCATTCAAAACTCTCAATCAACATGCCTATTCAAGTCATTTCACTCATCTCCATTTTGGTCCATCATGTTTTAAAATGTTCAAATTGGTCCTAAATGTTGGGAAAATGATTCATTTTGGTCCTAAATATTGGAAATATGTTTCATTTGGTCCAAAACGATTGAATTTGCCAATTTGGTCATATTTCTCTTGTCTCTCATTTCAAGTTTAAAGGATTTATTAAGAGGAACTTGTAACTCTGAATTCGTCGCATTTGAATTTGAAACGAGAGATATGATCACATTTGCTTGTTTGACCATGAAAGGAGCGGTCTACTGTTAGGACCGATTTGATCTCGTTTGCTGACGGCCCTAACCGGATAAAGAAAAAGTACTATTCAAGAACAATACATAGCTCTAACACCGTCATATTTGAACTTGATACAAGTCATATTCAATAGTTTGGGGCCAAAATGAATCATTTTGCAAATATTTAGGACCAATTTGAATATTTTGAAACATAATGGACCAAAATTAAGATTAGGACATATATTAAGAACCAAAATGACCCTTCAATCACCAAAAAAAAATGAAATATGCATAATATATTTTTCTTTTTATAATTGGTTCAAACCTCATTTTAGTCCTCAAACTATGTGATGAATTTCATTTTTATCTTAAAACTATTTTTCGTTTCATTTTGATTTCAAACTTTTACATTTGTTCTATTTTGGTCTTCAAAATATGATTTTGTCTAGTTTCTATCTTATTTTTAACATGGAGAGTTCAAATGGACTATTTCTCTTTTATGTGTTATGATAAATGCGTTAACAAAAAAAATTCATTTAATCACTAATTCGATATTGATGAAGGAGGTCCATAAGATCTAGTTTGGGCCATTGCAGAGAGTTCTTGCTACACTTAACGTGAGTTTGGGAGGTTTCTTGGCTCAATAATGGAGAGTACAAGGCTTTTCTTTCATAGTTCTCACAAAGGGAGGCTTTTGGAGTTGTCATAGAAGGAGATCATAAGGTGGTTAGATTAGTTGAAGTAGTTATAACTGGCTCAGGGATTTGGGGATACTATATCAGACGTAAATTTGTGATTAATTTTATTTTTTCGAATAGCAATTTTTTTTTCTTTTTTAACTTATTATGATACATATAAGAAAGAAATAATTTATTTTAACTGTTCAAGTTAAAAAAAATAATAGAAATTAAACAAAATCACATTTTCAGAAACAAAACAAAAGTGAAGAGGACAAATACATAAAAAAATATAATTTTAAGACTAAAATTAAACTTATCTCATAGTTTAAGGACCAAAATGACTATTTGACCTTTATAATTTAGAAGGTCCAAATTCTTTAAACTAAGGTCGAAACCTCAAATTGGTCCTAAATGTATGTGGAAGATTTCAAATTGATCCCAAATGTTTCATTTGTTTCATATTGGTCTTTAACATTTTTATAATTTTTCAAATTTGGCCCCAAATCTACATATGAGATGCGATTTGATATAATTTGTTAATGGTCTCAACTAAAAAGATAAATAAATCTTCAAGACTCAAATCGAGAGAGATATAACCAACTTTGTTTATTGAAGTGAAACAAGTGACCTGCTTTCGATATCCAATTTGACATCATTTGTTGACAACTCAAATTGGATAGAGATACTTGTCAAGAACAACTCTTAATTCTAAATTGGTTGCATTCAATCTTAAAAAGAAAAAAATATAACCAGATTTAATAATTTTCAGACCAATTTAAGATTGACCTTGAACTAATGTTTATTCCTTAAACTTATTCATTACGTTGGTTTAGTCACTCAATTGTGTTTCGTGGGACATTTTTGGTGTGAAAAAGAAAACTAAAAAAGGAAAATTTCCAGAGTAAATTAAAAATCAATATTAACTTGAGGGAAGAAAAACAAAAACAAAATGCATGTATAGCATATCAGATCATAAGTACCTTACTATTTACTAACCTAATCAAAGACAAGTCCCTTCTGTAATATAAATTATAAAATGCAAAAGAAAAATACAACAAAGAAGGGGAATAAAGAGAAGGAAAACATGAAACAACAATGAAAAATTTTAGATATTTATTTTTAAGTTCTTGAAAATTGTTTACACTTCAATACTTTTTACATTATTGACGTCTTGAAAAAAGCTTCTTCACGTGTCATGGTCATTTTGCCAATCAAACACAGACTAAAAGGACTGGTAGATGCCTGTAAACTAAGTCCAGATCCCAGAATCCAGATTCTCTCAGTCTCTCAGCCTTTGCCACTAAAATTGCAACGCCCATATCTTACATTAATTCGTGGATACTATATAGATATACATCTGTTTCTACTTGATAGTGGTGAGGATCAAGCAATTAGCTTGACCAATGAAAAAATATGACTAAACCAAAATGAATGATGATGGCACAAAGAATATAGTAAGCAAGAGAATAATAAGAGATTGTTGAGAACCTATGACACTTTAACTCCGCTGGGACGCTTCCCTTCCATGGCATCTTTCTTATCGCGGCAGTCGGCGCAAAGGAAAGGACCTTGCCATGGCTTTGAGCTGGTGGAGAAAATGGAACCAGCATGAACGGAGATGCCCTCACTTGGAGCAAGATCGACTTGGCACACGGCGCAGACGAAGAGGCCAGATGTTGATTGCCCTGTGTTGTCGTCGCTCCCGAGTCTGCAATATGTGCTATGACTATTAGACTATTAGACACTGCAGAAGTTGATTAATTATTGTTGAAATGCAAGTTCACCTGATGTGTTAGTGTTGTTAACTGAAGGCAAGAACTAAATAATTATACTTTCAAAGGTACCTTATTACCCATTGGAGATTATTTCCTATGCATCAGCCCAAACAAATTTGATGTCTTTAGCTATGGTTGAGATTCAGAAATGACAATGCACCATAATACTGAATACTTTAAATTTTTATATTTTTTGGGGGGGACAAACAAAATGGAGAGAGAATGTGTGTTTTCAGTCTGAGACAAAGTAAAAGCAAGTGTGACTGAAGAATCCAACAAAGCAGGTTGGATGTCACGTAATAATGCAATGGTTTAGGACAATAGCCAGACAGTGTTCAGTGTTTACTCATTTTCAAGGATATGCTATCTGAAAGGGACCTAGTAGTTGAGAATTTTAAGGAAATGTAGGACGAGAAAGAGACACAACCAAATTTAGAGAAATAGTCTCCAAGAACTAAAAAAATCCTTCACATTCAAAAGGAAAGATAAACCAGAATTTAGAGAAATATTTTTCAGTTTTAGGATCTACAAAATATTACTTCAAATTCAAAAGGGGTCATAGAGGGGATTAAGTTCATTTACACGGTTGATACATAGATAATGATATCCTATTCCTCTAAGTCTGCCAATTTAAATAGGATCTGAACTAACTGAATATCCCTAGAAACTAGGAATAAATAAATACAAAAAGTAAATAAATAAATAGTACATTAACCATTAATTCCTATAAACAAGGAAACCATCACAAATGCTGCCACTTTCTAGAACGGTGGAGTGAAAATGGGTTCAGATTCATCCTACTTCCACGTGAGATATGGGAGAACGTGGATCCTTATCACTATCATGATCATGTCGAAGTTTATCTCATAATCTAAAATGGTTCTCCAATGCTTCACTTAATGGTAGTTTTAATAAATTCCAAGAAGATCCTAGAACAATGAAAAAGAAACAAGAATTGAAAGCTTTTGAGGTGAAAACCAAACAAATCTTTGTTTGTGATCTATATTTCAAGGCTTGTTACCAAATTGGCAGATTCATAAATACTCAATAGAGCTTCATGTATTCAGTGTTTTTTTTATGGAACTTCATGTATTAGTTAATCTCAATTTTGAACCACAGAACTACACAAATAATTATTAGCTTAATTATTTTTCTTGAACATGATAGATAGCTTCCATGATGAAAAACTCAGCAAAGGACCATCCACCCAACCAACCACACCTTTCTCTCTGTATCTCTGTATCCTTGTATCAATTAAATATTAACCTCTAGTTGTAACAACAAAAACCAATATACCATGCGCACTGCCCAGAAAACAGAGTCAGAAGATTTTGAATATTGAAAATTGTAAATATTGGCCAAAGAAGATGAAGGAGTTTACCTTTCAGCAAGCATAGCCGATCCTTCTTCAAACAGTTCCTCCACTATATTTATAGTTGAAAGCTTCTTTGACAATTTACTAACAGTGTCACGTGACCTCTTCCTGAAAAGTAGATCTTTCAACCTGTTTTGCTTTTTGGGGGCAGGTGGTGGTGGTGATGCATTATCAGGCGGAATTATGTCAACTACTATGCAAGTTGTATCATCCCTTAATCCTCGTGTTCTTAATGCTTCCTGAACAAGAATACAAACATGTAGGAGCTTCAGCTTCTATAAATGTTCTACATGAAGCTTATGGCAAATCAAAAGCAAGAAGACATGTTGATTTGACCAGAACCGGTGGATAGCAATGTAATGCATTTTACCTTCACAACCTGCCTAGCAGCAAGTTCGGCTGGCAAACCCCTACAAGATTTTGCAGCCATGTCGGAGGATAAAGCATCCCAGATGCCATCAGAAGCAATTATAAGCCTCCCACCAGCATTTGATAGCTACAATTTATCAAGAAAGGACACATAATGAATACAGACCTAGCAGATTGTATGCATACGCTTAATATTAAAAACTGTAAGTAGGAAGAGATTATTTGCAAACAAATGATACCTTCACTTGTTTGACATATGGAATAGGAACTATAAACTCCCCAACATCCATGTCTCCTATCGACCTAGAAAGGCACAAACCACCCGGCCAACATCGGAGGGGACCAATCTGCAACGATATTAGAAACACAATACTATCAAAATGATAATAGAAGGATGAGCAAAAACGGAAAGTCCTAAGTTGGATGCTGAATAGAAATTAAGTAATTTGATATTATATGCCTCAGACTCACTTCTGCACCACCAACAATGCTTAGCCTCCCAACTTCACCACCACTGGCCGTAACACGCTCCCTCCTGCTCAAGAAATGCTACTGATTTATGAGTACTAATTTGAACATAAAGGGGAAAAGAAAAAAAAGAAAAAAGTTAGCTACAAAGCCTCAGAGTTAAAAGCATACTCTTCAACATTCTCTTCAAGCCGGTGATCTACAGTTAAGTTTGTAACAGCACCGCCTTGAGTGTCTAATATACAACGGGAATCACCCACCGACGCAACTGTCACAGTCCATCGATCAACTATCACGAATGTGGCTGTGGTTCCAGATGTTTCTCCTGGAGAAAGCAGGAAATAAAACACATAAAACTCGAATAGACTAAAGATCAAACTCATCCTCTTGAAGCATTGTTTCTCTGTGAGAAAACAAAATAAATAAAGACCAAATTCTGCACCTCTGCTCTGAAATTCCTTGTCAGTCTTCACAAACCCAGCAACCAACGCCCGAGGTAAGGCTTGAAGCCACTCATCTCGACCAAGGCCTCGTGGTACAGCGCTTAACACATGCTTTAGTAAATGCTCTCTGGAGAAAATGGCTGCAGCATTTCCATTGTGTCCATCAAGGATCTGAACATTGGAAGAAACCAGTGATTACCTTACATGTCAAAACACTTCTACCTAAAAGACTATTTTTCAGTTCAGCAAACAATCCATAAATACAATAAGAGAATTCTTTTGCTGAAGCTAATTATAATAGTTGAAACTTGCAACACTATAAGGAACTTTTAACTTTTCATTTTCAGTCTCCTAATTGCCATACCGCAAATACAGAAAAAGCTGATGATGGATTCCCATGAACTCGCTGGCAATCGGCCTTAATCAGAAAGTAATCCTCGCCTTTCTTAGACTGAGCAGCATGTCCATACCTCACAGTAGGCTTCTCCATCTTCTCACTCTTCATCTCTCTGCTTAATAAAGCAGCAAGAGGCACAAGATCATGGTGTCGCCGTCTTCCTTCACCCGACGCCATATTTTCTAGCTTCTAGATTACTACTATTTTTCTTCAAAATATCTAATCAACTTAGTCCAACTTGATCTGCATTCATCATAAACAAAGTTGTCAAGGTAGGATCTAAGAATTACTCAATGATCTCTAGCAATAAGCAGATAAAACTATAAAGTAGGAATATAATGCGTCATATATTACGGAATGTAGTTTGTATAACCAAAAGTTTCGCCTCGCTAATTTCACTTAAGGAGCATGGAGCTTTTATATTACAATACTAACCATGGATTCGAGGTTTTTTTTTAGAGAAGCCAAACAGAGAACAAGAATTCGAAGCAGAATAATTAAAGTAGGTGAATTACCTGCTGGAATGTCTAAATGCGCGTCTCGCGCAAAACAAGATGCAGATCTGACGGCGACAGTAAGCAAAATTTCAAAGAAGATGCTAGATGATATCAAGACGGATACGAAACGCGTCTTGGTGACAAGATATGAACTGTAATGTAAAACCCATTAATCTAAATTCCAAACCCAAAATCTTCTTCTACTAGAGAAGAGAGAGAGATGAATTGTAGGCATGAAAAAAGGGAAAATTTTCCTTTCCTCCACCAAACACTCGAGAAAATATTTTTATTTAAATAAATAAATAAATATATATAACTGATTTCCGAAGCAAACATGAAAATGCCGTAGGATCTTGGTATCTATCTAGGAAGCTAGCTTCTATACAGTGAAGGAAGAAAGTGCATTTGCTCACTAAAAAGCCTTCCGTCGACAACGCCACATTCTGTTTCTATTAAAAGTCGGTTTGTTTAATTAACCTGCTTTCTCGTCTCTTGCTTCTCCCACAGGGAAAATGTGCAAACCCGATTTTTTGTTTCCGGGAAAATTTACAGTGAGCGAGCAAGGCATGATGAATAAGATCAAATAATAGACTTTTTCAATTTCATGATGAAGTTATAAAGATTTTTCAAAAAAGGAATTATATCAATTTAATTATTTCGTTACTCTATTTTTTTATCCTAAACAATTTAATAGTTAATCATGCAAGAAAGAAATTCCAATGAATTAATAATTAAAATCTTAAAAATTGACAATTTTTTTTATAAAATTATTGTTAAATATATTTTTCTAATATTAGTTATTATATATAATGTTAATAAAAAATAAAAATTTTTGAATATCAAAATACATAATCTGGTCTGGCTTCTATTCAGTACTCTATTTTTTATCCTAAACAATTCTAAAATAAATAAAAAATTTAAATTTTAAATTTTGATAATTCTTTTAGTATGTTTTTTAAGTAATAAAATATAATTTTTTTAGAAAATTGTATTTTTTTCAAACTATAAATTAAATTTAATAATAGATATTGATATATTAGGTTTCTCACTTTCTTGTACTGATCTACTAACAAATTACTCACAGTCTCTAAGATCTTCTCTCATGGGATATTGGAAAATTAAAAAAATATAGAGATTGTTGTAAACATGCATATGTATACATGTAATATGTGGATAACCACATTCATGATAAAATGATAAGATCAATAAACTTTGGGCTCCTCCTCTTTATGTAATTTTTTCTTCATGATGGTGGCCTTAAATCCTTAATGTAACCATCCCGTAATTAGTATGTTTTAAGACACATAACCTCTCCTTAATAGTTTGTAACATACCCATCTTTCATTATATCAAGATTCCTTCTACTGAATTGTAAGTGTGAATAAACATAATAATATGATTTGAGGATGAGCTCTTGAAGAGTTACATCAATTGAGCATATAGGATAGTTCTTGAAGAACTAAACTTTTTTTAGGACTAGTGTATCTATTTTCTCTCTTTATTTTTCCTTCTTTACATTTTCTATTTGGTTTACAACATGTTATCAGCACGAGTCTGTACCGAATTAGATCAAGGTAATTTTAATATATCTTCTCATCATCCATTGAAGGTAAGAAAGTTTTATTCTTACTTTTGAATTATTTATATTTAAGCATGATCTCTTTTATATTTAAATTTATTATTATCACCTTGAAAATGTGAAGGTAATATAATAAATGGTTTGAAGTCATATTATCTTTAATTTAATTATCATGAAACTGATAATTTTATCCATTTATGGATATCTGAGATGAAAAGACAATGTCACATTTTTATAGATCTATAAAATGTAAAAATGCAGCTATTGAAATTAGTTGATAATCGTCTGGAAGTGTATGAGTCAATACATTTATATTGATAAATTATTAATAGAAATTTTATAGTTGTTCAAAATTTTTGATGGCTTGAAACTATGTTATTTGTAATGAATAAGTGCATAGAAGAAT
This sequence comes from Chamaecrista fasciculata, assembly GCA_003254925.1. NCBI lineage: Eukaryota > Viridiplantae > Streptophyta > Magnoliopsida > Fabales > Fabaceae > Chamaecrista > Chamaecrista fasciculata. The sequence goes on along the minus strand of QANZ01029950.1, from coordinate 33,719 downwards.
TGTTGCACATATTGATAGTTTGCCAAAAGCAAAAGTTTGGCTAATAATAGCCTTGAAGGCTAATAGTTTATGTGTGAATTTATTATCACAAATTAATATCGACTATTTTATCATTTCAATGAAAGATTGTTTAATATTGGCCCTCAAGGCTAATAGCTAGTCCATTTTAAGGAATTATGAGTGTTAACTATGTAGCTATTGAAAATGATGAGAATGTTCTTGGAAAGTCTTAAAGACAAATGTTAGTATATGTATTTTTATATTGATATGAGAGAGAAATGAAATTGGCAATGTGAATTGATTTTTGAAATTTTTGACACCACTTGTCTCCAGTAGAGATGATGATGATGATATGACAAATGTATTTTTTGTGGTTGCCATTGATGAACATGAAGTTCAAGGATCATATATTTGTATGTAAATATATATTTACAAGACTAATCATTTTTAATGAATGAGTATTGGTAGAAAAGCCAAAAAGTTCAGAATATGCCAGAAGCGTAATATATATCATGTAGGGAATGATTTTATCAAAACAAAGAGAATAGAAATGTTTCACTATTGTGCTCTATAAGAGACAATAAATTTATAGGATCAACAATTTTTATTTTTTATTGAAGTTATAACCCCAGCAGTGATTTTGGTACCAAGAATTTTCATTGAATTTGAGAACTATTTGAAGGGATATTTAAATTTTGAGGATTGTTAAATGAGAGTGATTAAAATCACATTTTATAAATTGTCGACATTGGATAATTGGCCAAAAATTAAATATAGTGAGATAATTCCCCTAAGTGAATATTAAACTTTGGACCAGCAATCTTGAGAGTATTAGAAGATGTTAAACTTTATACTAGCAATCTAGACACTAGAAGTTGTCAAATCTTTTACCATAAGTCAAGACACTAAAAGTTGTCAAACTTTAGACCAGTAGTCTTATCACCAGAAAATGTCAAAATCTATAAAAATATAAATGAGTTTTTATAGGAAATAAATAAATTTGTTAAATGTAATGCACTAGCAGTACAAGATTTCTCATATGAAACGTGAAATGAGGGGAAGATGAATTGTAAGTGTGAATAAACATAATAATATGATTTAAGTATGAGCTTTTGAAGAGTTACATCAATTGAGCATATAAGATAGTTCCTAAAGAACTAAACCTTTTTTGAGAACTAATTTATGTATTTATCTTCTCTCTTTATTTTATGTTCTCCACATTTTCTATTTGGCTTACTACATATATACATTTGAATCTCATATTTCCATTTCAAATACCTCACTTTACAAATTTTTAGCCAAGATTCTCAAAACACACATACTTTCTTTCTCATTAGCACCTTCCTTGCAATTTTTTTTTTGCCAAAGTCCTATTTTAGTCCCTTGGATTTGCTCAAGGCTTTGTTTTGGTCCCTCATCCTTTTTTCGTTCTGTTTTGATCTCTCAACTTTCCAAAATGTTCTAACGGTAGTCCCTCAGCATTTTCCATCAAACTTTTCCATTAAAAATGATAAAACTAACTTTAATCTCCCAAAACTTTTATTATTTTGCATTAAGGTCCTTTTTCCTTTTGTAATATGATCAAAACATAAGGAAAAGAAAGAAATGGAAAGTTTAAATTGATTTCACACTATAATTTAGAAAAGAATGCACAACTATGATTTTCTGCCATTGTATGATTTTTCGGTGGTTGTGTAATTGTTCGGTGACTTTCTGGTCATTTTGAAGAAGAAGATGAGGGACCGAAACAGAACAAAGAAATAGATGAGGGACTAAAACAAAACTTTAAGCAAACCTAAAGGACGAAAATAAGAGTTTGGCCATTTTTTAAAAAAGTTATATATTTCTCCCACTTTATTTTAAAAACAGTGGAACATTTTGAAAATTTGAGGAACCGAAACAGAACAAAAAAAAAAGATGAGGGACTAAAACAAAACTTTAAGCAAACCTAAAGGACAAAAATAAGACTTTGCCCATTTTTAAAAAAAGTTATATATTTCTTCCACTTATGAACAAAAGAATTCTATGCGAATCATTTTTTTAAACTATTTTATTACATGTATTCTAATATAAACAATTAGACAAAAGTATTAATTCTCTCTCTAAGTTTTACATCAACTATCAATTTTGTCCTTAATATTTTATATTTTGATCAATTTTATCTTTTGTCCTTTCTTTAGTCAAATATTAACGATACGATCAACGAGGCTAATGATATGTAATGTAAAATTGATGAAAAATAAAACTCAAATATTAACTCAGATTGAAAAATAAGATATTAATTTATTAAAAGAAATTATTCAAAAGATAAAATTGACCAAAGTATAAAATTTTAAGGATAAAATTGACCACAAAAATAAATTGGAGATAAAATTAATAATTAATTTTAAATTTTGGGTACAAAATTAGTATTTTTACTTCATCTTCTTCTCTTTTTCTTAATCACACATCTCTCTCTCTCTCTCTCTCACCCTCAAATTTGTGTGTATATATAAAATATAATAATATTTTATTTTACAAAAATATTTATTATATATAATTTATATTAATTTACTTAAAAAATAATTTTAGTCTTTGAAATTATACCAACTCAATAAGTTATAAGTCAATACTTGAGTCATCAAAATGTATAATTTTTGATAAATTGGTATTCCTTACTCTATCTTTTCAATTATATTAAAAATATATTTTAGCGTCAAAATTTAAAATAAAATAATTTAGTGCATGTTAATTACATATTGATCCACGAGATAAAACATATAATCAAGACTCCAAAAATATACATTTCGATCTCTTCTGCAGTATATATATGGGTAATATTTTTTGTGGTGTAAAAATTTATTAACATATTTAAAAAACAGTAATGGGAAAAAGTATATAATTCATTCCCAAAAAATTTACAATTTGGTCCTTCCTCCAGTTAGGGGTGTTCAAACTTCGGTTTGGATCGGTTTTGACATTTTTTTTCAACCGAACCGAACAAATTGGATGACAACTAAAGTCATCCAATCAATCCAGTCATTTTAGGTCAACCGAACCAATCCAAACCGACTTTAATCGGTTTGGATTGGATCGGTTAATCGGTTTTCTATATATTCATTAAGTTAAAAATCAAAAATACAAAATATATAAAAATCTAGAAAATGTAAGAAAAGATTAGAAACAGTAAATTGTGATGAAGGATAAAAATTGAAGATGAAGAGATGAAGGAAGGATGAAGTGTAAAACTATGAATTGTGAAATAAAAAATGACTAAATTTGAGTGCGAGGGACGACTAAATAAGGGAAAATAAAAAAATGAAGAAATTAAGTTTAGAGATAGGAATATTTTTTATTTAATATAATATAAATAATATTTAATTAAATTATTAATATAGTTCGGTTTGGTTCGGTCAGTTTTTTGTTTTCAAAACCATCCGAACCGAACTAATCGGTTTTCATCATTTTCAATCTAATTCAACCAATGGTTTTGGTCGGTTTTGATCGGTTTGGATTGGATTGATCGGTTGAGTTTGGATTGGATTGGATTGGATTTGAACAGCTCTACCTCCAGTATACATATAAGTAATATAAAAACAAAATTCAAAATAGAAAAAGAAATATATAATTCAATTCCCAAAACTTTACAGTTTGGTCCTTCCTCCGGTATATGCATGGATAATATTTTTTGTAATGTACAATATTCAAAACTAGTAATGAAAAAAATTATACATGTTTATCCCTCCTCCAGTATATATATGGGTAATATTTTTAGGCCAAATTGCACATACACCCCCTGAGTTTTAGGTCTGGTGCACATAACACCCCTGAGTTTTGAATTTGTGGAAATAGGACCCTTGAGTATAAGCAAGGGCATAACAGTAACTTTATTAAAAATTATAGGCCAAAGTCTTATTTTGGTCCCTCAAGTTTGTTTAAATTTCTGTTTTGGTCCCTCAAATTTCTAAAAATTTCCACCATTAATCCTTAGCTCTTTTCCATCTATTTTTTTCTGTTAAAAAAAGAAAAAAAGTGATTTATATCCCCAAAAATTTTATTTTTTTTACATTAAGACCCTTTTCCTTTTATAATATGATCAAAATGTAAGAAAGAATAAACAATGGTCGTTTTAACCAATTTCGCCCAAAATTAGAAAATAACACAGTCTCTTCACCTTCTTCAACATGTGCATTCTCTTCTTTCAATTTTCTTCACTTATATATAAACTTGTGTTTTCCGGCGAACTACTCCTTACGTCTTGCTCCATTTTTCAATTTCTCTCCGTTTGGTTCTTCCGATAAATAGTGTGTTTGAGATTCGGAGAAGACAGAGCAGCGAGAGTTTCAGCACTGTCGCTGGCGTCAGATCCATCGACAAATCCAAGCAAACTGAGACGCATTTACATCGAATCAATCAGACCATGTACGACCATTTCGAAATCTTGGAATTTCCCATCTTCAGCGAGCTTGGAGGTGAGGTGGGCGTAGTGTTTGATGGGGATTTGGTTAGTGTGGGAAATGCACCCTAGTGGATAGTAATAGGAAGACGAAGAGAGGGATTTGGGGGCAAAAGATTGTTTAGAAGAAGGCATCAATTTGGGAAGTGAAAACTTACTGCCATGGAAGGGCTTGATGTGGTGGTTATGGTGACTAGGGTTTGGAGGATTGACAATGGAGGGTGTGAGTCGTGTGACAAAGAAGAGACTGTTTTTTTTTTGGGCGAAATTGTTTAAAAGGTCCATTTATTTCTTTTTTCTTACGTTTTGATCCTATTATAAAATGAAAAGGATCTTAATGTAAAAAATAAAAATTTTGGGGGATATGAACCATTTTTTCCTTTTTCTTAAAAGAAAAATATGGATGGAAAAGAGCTAGGGACTAACCGTAGAAGTTTTTAGAAACTTGAGGGACAAAAACAGAAGTTTGAATAAATTTGAGGGACCAAAATAGGACTTTGGCCTAGAATTTTTAATAAAATTACTGTTACGCCCTTGCTCACGTGGCATTTAACAGACTAAATTAATAGAAATCTAACAGAAGGGTGCTAATTGCACATAATTAAAAACTCATGGGTGTTATGTGCACTTGACCTAAAACTCAGGGTGTGTGTGAAATTTGGCCTATTTTTTATAGTGAAACAACTGAAGAACAAAATTCATAAAATTATAGAATTCATACCCCAAAAATATACATTTTGGTCTCTCCTCTAGTATATATATGAGTAATAGTTTTTGTAGTATAAAAACTTAAAAATAAAGTTAAAAGACAGTAATGCGAAAAATATATAATTCATTTCCCAAAAATTTACAATTTCCTCCATCCTCTAATATATATATATGAGTAATATTTTTTGTAGTGAAAATGTTAGTCACGATGCACAAGGAAAATATACCAAGAGGGGGGTGAATTGGTATTTAAAAACTTTTTCTAAGTTAAAAACGAGTTTTAACAAAGTTCCTTAAAACAGTTACTCAAACAATCCCTCTAATATAAATTCCTCAGAACAATTCCTTCAAACAGTTTCTTTCAGAACAAAGTTTTTTAGCAATAACAGATAAGCTTAAGAACACAGATAAACTCAGATAAAGCAAATACTTAAGCAGATCAGATATATCACAGATTGCTAATGAAAGAAAACTAATCCTTAACTCAAAAGATAAATGCAAATATAAAGGAGAAAGGATAAAGAAAAAGACGCATCAGATTTATACTGGTTCAGAATAAGATACTTGCTCTCAACAAAGAACTTTCTCTTAAGCCTACGTCCAGTCCCCAAACACAAAGTAAGGGATTTTATATTATTGATGGGCAAACTAACCAAATTACAATTGGCACTCAACCACTCACTGATCACCACTAGGGTTTCACACTTTTACAGTTTCCCAAACCACAAGTCCTCACGGGTAACAATAAGGTTCCTCACAGCAACTCCTCTTACAGTGCATCCACTCACGGATAACCACTATAGGATTTCACAAAAACTGAGGGCAGGTAACCTATTACCACTAGGAGATATACGAACGAATCAGGATATCAAGAAGTATATAGAAGGGGTTCTCTCACAAAGAGATAGGTTCACACACAAAGGTGAAATTTCACAAGGACTAATCCCACAGAGGGTTCTCACAAAGAGTTTCGCATTTAGCAGCAGCTTGACATAAAGTCTTGCATCTTCAGTTTTCAAATTCTTCAGCTTATATAGTAGAGCAGCTCAGCAGCTTCTTTAGGAATGTTTCTTCAGCCTTTAATACTCCAACGGCTAGGAACAGTAAGATCTTCAAGATATTCGATTTGTCTTAGCCTTCTTCAGAGTCTTGACTGCATTTCCAGGTTGCTCATCTGATATTAATGGCATATAGACATTGAGCATTGATCAGCATGGTTAGAATATGAAAGTTTGAAAACTTTCTTTAAGATAGTTCCTTGACCTGCGGAATAAGGGCAATTAACATAATTCTTTCCAAAAATAGATTTAGCAATTAATAATATTCTCAACGGTCAGCTTAGAACTTTCTTAACATACATAACACATAGTTAATGTAGTAGAGCGATATCAGCACTTGAATTAAATCAGATAATGATCAGCGCATACTCTTTGAAAACTTTCCTAAACAGTTCCTTCAATTATAGCGATAATTAAGGAATAGGAATAATTCTGAGTTTTCTTTCCTTCTTTAGATAGATTAACTAATAATCACTGATTTCACATTAAATGGAATTCTGATTTTACTCAATCATGATCTTTCAATTATGTCGAAATAAAATAAAGCAATATCTCGTGACATAAATGATCTTTCAATTTAAACTTCATTAAAATACATCGTGATAAGCCAATATTTAATATATATATTAACTAAGAATTTTTGGCAATTATTAAAACACATATAAATTTAATAAATAAATAACACTTAATCGTTATTCTATAATCACTGACGTTAATTTATTCTATATTCTAGCGCTTAATAAACATATACAAAAATTATCCCAACAAAAAAAATATAAAAACAAAATTCAAAATAGGAAAAAATATATAATTAACAATTCCCAAAACTTTATAGTTTGTTCACTCCTCCAGTATATGTATGGATGATATTTTTTGTGGTGACAATATTGAAAACAAAATTTAAAAATAATAATGAGAAAAAATATATAATTCATACAAAAAAATAAATATGTTGGTCCCTCATCTAGTATATATATGAGTAATATTTCTGGTAGTGCGACAATTGAAGAACAAAATTCAGAAAAAAAAAAAAAACATAATTCATACCCCAGAAAATATAACGTTTGGTCCATCCTCCTGTATATATATGAGTAATATTTTTTGTAGTATAAAAATTTAAAAATAAAATTAAAAAACAATAAACAGGAAAAATATATAATCTAGTCCCAAAAAATTTACAATTTAGTACTCGAAAATTACATTTTGGTCTCTCACTCACACCTCCAATCTCATTTTATACAATTACTATAATCTCCTTTTATAACTTCTTCTTTAACATAAATTTCAAGACAATTATTTATCATACAACTTTACTAAAATCCAAACAAACACCAAAATAACACTTATTTATCCTCCTTTATCTTTGCCATTTTTACTCCTATATACAACTTTAAAATACCAATACAATTATTTCAACCCACCACAATCATTACGTATCCTTTAAAATAATTTTACATCATAATTCCTCATTTATCTCTCGTTTTTCCAAACGTCATTTACTAAAAAACTCTTTTATAAACCAAATCTTTTAACTCTCCTTTACAAACTCACTCATTCCTTTAACTCTTAAATCCAAGCCAAACATAATGTTCTGGTAAGCAGAAGTTTAAGTGAGGGGATGGCGCCCCAGTCCAGGATCAGGGCAGGCATCTGAGCTCAAAAAACACTTATATAGGTACTTACAGATAACTCACCAAATGAGACATCAATGGTACTTCCGATCCCCATGTTCAATATTGGACCTAATGTTACATGGTGTTTTGTGTTCAAGGTCTGGTAGGAAGAGGAAGAGGAACTAATTAAGAAGAAATTAAGAGGTATTCTAAAATACCTTTTAAGCCAAACATAATGTTGTATTTGCTTCTTCAGGTCTTCATAATACAACTACGGAATAACGGAACTACCTGTTAGAGTATTGCATTAAAACTCAACCCTTTATAAGTTATAACAGTAGTTTGTCCTTAATAAAATTCTTTAAAATATTTGCAAACTTCCTCGTATGCTTTTTTCTTTTTAACATGATTATACATGAATGGTTCTAAAAAAATTTGTTTTTTTTTTTTTTTATTAAACAGGGATTCAAGCTGGATAATGATTATTTTTTGGATCATGCATGATTTTTCTTTGGGTAAATTATACATTAGTATCTTGTGGTTTGATTTTATTTCACTTTGGTACCCGTGGTTTGAAACTTGACACTTTAGTATCCTGAGGTTTTAACCGTTAACACATTGGTACCCTTAACTATTTTTTGGTCTAATTTTAACAGAAATTTGCCCTAATTTACTCTAATTTTAAATTAATTGAAAGATCCAAAGCATTATGGACACCAAAATCATAAACCACATACTACCAAAGTATAATTTACCCTTTTATTTATTTGCCCCATGTGTTGTCGTAAGTAAGGCAGGAACACAAACAAAGGAATAGACAGTGGAAGAGTTTGTCAACATCATAAATTTCTGCAAATATGTTAGGAAACAAAGGAACAAATTTATGTAGCATATGCCAAATATAAAAGGTTTTAAAGTAGCATATGCATGTGATTTGCATTGGTAAATATTATACTGTATATGACATAGCCCTGTGCAGCCTATTTGACTAAATAAGTCAATAATTTGGTTAGAGAGGTATCCTATGCTGCGTAATACTATACTAATATCATGCTTTCATGGAAAATGAACAATTATGCCTTCGGCAGTAACGATAAGCCATTAAAATTAAAATTAATGCAACAAAAACATATGTAGCCTATTTGCTAAACGACACATATCTCAGGTACTTATAGTGAGACATTTTAAACCACATAACAGTGATGTGAAATCGGGCCAGAGCACAAGTACGTTTTTTGTATTTTACCTTTAATATTATTTTGGTCAAAGTGTACTTTTTGTTCCATAATTTTTACTCATGTCTCTATTTGATTTTATAACTTTTATGTTACATTGGTCTATTTTTTGGTCAGGTTATAAATTTGTTCCCGTATCACTTTTGGTCTCATATCTTTTGATCAGATTGTAAAAATGAACTCATACCTTTGTAAAAAAAAAAATTCACCTTTAGTCCCACCTGACCTAAAAATATGGAACTAATTCAACAAAATAATCAAAAGATATGGGACCAAAAGTGTAAAAAAAAAAGTTATGGTCCAAAAACGCACTTTGCCCTATTATTTAATTTGCTGTCATGCACTTCTTGCAGATCTGAAAAGAGTAATGAAAGAAAATGTTGTAGAGTTTAGAGTGTTGATTAATTTATAATAGACTTCGAGAGAAAAAGAATAATTAATAATTTACTTGAAAGAAGCAAGTTACTGTAAGATTTACATTGATTTTTTTTTTTTGCCAAAAGATCTACATTGACTTGTCATTGATCAGTTCGGTTAAATTAAGGAAGATCAATAATTCTGTAAATTAATGTCTAAACATTTGTTTTTTTTTTATGCATAATCATAATTCATTTAAAAGGAAGGCAAAGCCAAGCACAGTTAAACGAAAACAAAGCAAAATAAGCAGTATCACTAGACATGACATCAACTAACGAAGGTGGGGAGTTTGCAATTCATCCAAGAGGACCCATCCTTGTGTAAGACAAATTGGCAAGACAATCAGCTGCCAAATTAACAGATCTAGGGATCCAACTAAAGTTACAACCAATAAACTCAAAGCAACAAAAATTAATTGATAAAACACTGCCTTGGAAGCCGCTATGGAAGCAAACAAGAGACGACGTCGTCGACATACCTGACCCAGAACAAAACTCCACCGAATACCCAAAAATCATAATCAAACCAGAAAGTCGTCGTGGAATGACTAGTCCATAGTCGTCGTCGCATAGAATGCCAGACCAGATTGACGTCGTAGGATCTCTGATCCAAAACACTACCGCCACAAAAATTTTGAAATAAAGTAACACTCTCATAAAGAGAGGAGGAACCCTCATGGAGGAGGGATTTTTAACTCTAGATAAATAAAGGAGGACCACTGCCGCTAAGACAGCAGCGGCCCAAAGGAGTTTCGCACAAAAATTTTATTTCGAAACATTTGTTTTTAGTGCAAAAGGAATAGAATAAACAGTTGTTTCTGTTACATATAGCACAAAGATGTAATACCATATTTAATAGTGATTTTGAAGTTTTAACAATGTTTTTTTTTTTGGTAAATTATACTCTGGTACCCTGTGGTATGGTCATATTTCACTTTGAAACCCTGTGGTTTAAAAAGTGACACTTTGGTACCCCGTGGTATATTTTGTTAATATTTTGGTACCATTTTGGAGCTATTTTGTAATTTTAATCATAACAAAAATTACATATTGACCCCCAATATTTTCAAAAAATTACAAACTGGATAGATATTATCTATGGACTAAAATGAAAACTATAAAAAAATTTGGGACTATTTTGTAATTCTATCTTGGCCAAAGTCCTATTTTGGTCCCTCTGTTATGCTCATTGTTCCAAATAGGTCCCTCAGTTATTTTTCGTTCCATATTGGTCCCTCAGTTATCCAAAACTTGTCAAAGTTGGTCCCTCTAACGTTTTCCATCCATTTTTCCGTTAAAAAAATAGGAAAAATAAGCTTTCATCCCCAAAAGTTTTATTTTCTTATATTAAGGTCCTTTTCTTTTTATAATAGGATCAAACCGTAAGAAAAGAAAATAAATTAAAATTTTAAGTGAATTTGCCCAAAAACACAAAATTTTCTCTCCC